>NDGM011138533.1:0-10774 GCA_002564305.1 Octomys mimax | reverse complement strand
AGTCTAAGCAGAAGCATCTCCTGAATGAGTTCTAGACTCCCAGTAAAGGCTGCAAGAATGACATGGGCTTGGACAGCCTGGCTGCCTTGTGTGTCACACGTGTGTAGGACAAGCCAAGTGCGCAGTGAGTTCTACAAGTGTTTTTGTTTAAGAACAGAAATGGAGGGATGCAGGTCAGATCCTCCAGGGTGGAAGACACTGGGCCACTATGGAAGCGGGCAAGAGATGAAGTCACAGAGCCCTTGGGGCCTCCGGGGCGTGCTGTGTCTCCGCAGGCTTCTGGGCCCTGATCACAGCCAGCAGCAAGGAACAGGAGGAGCAAGTGTCCTCCCTCCGCGTCACCTCCTGCTGGGCTCCCCAGCCACGCCTTTCTGTCCTCACTTTGATGAGATGGTCTCACGCGGGGTGGCTGGTGCAGCCGCAGACCCGGCCCTTAGCCCGCTGGGCCTTCATTCCTGCTGCTGTTTCCACCTGTGTCACCCCGCGGCTGGCACACATGAAGCCCATCACTAAAGAAACGCGCAAAGCCTGCAGGCCTGCAGAACTGTCTGTGGTCCCCTAAGCAGAGAGGACCACAGCGGGGTCTTTCCCGGAGGCAGGGGCCCCCATGGCACTGCAGGTGTTGGCACTGTGGGTAGAGGGCACAGCTGTGCAGTGCACCACCCTGCTGTCTTCAGCGTGCAGCAGGAGAGGAAGCCACCGCAGCGCGGCTGCTTTCCCTAGAGATGCTGCAAGTGGGAAGCAGAGGCTCAAGGACGGGAGTTAGGCGGAATCTTCCTGGCGCCATCTGCTGCCTGCGCCCCTCCTGGTGCCAGCTCTCTCTCACCAGTGGGCACCACAGCATGCCTCGTGCTGCCCTGGGCACAGCTGGAGGGGCCTGTCCATTCTCCTCCGGAAGCAGCCTTGGTGCAGCGCCCCCATCCTTTTAGGTCAGCCCAAATCCTCAGCCTCTGAGTGCTAGGAGTTCCTGAGTGCCGGCCAAGCCCAGCTCAGAGCCTGGATTTCAGGGGTTGCTATTGAATGCAGACACGGAAGCTTGTCTGCAGCTGTCGTAACTCCAGGCGGGGTGGCTTTCACCACACCAGTGCAGGGCGTCCCCACGCTCCGTGTCTCCTGCTTGGCTTGGATTGACTGCATCCCACTTGCCCAACCATGTCTAAGGTAAGTGAGTTCCCTACACTGCCAAGGCCTAGTGCTTCTCCTTTCCCCTAAGTGGTTCAAACCACTGACTACTTTTTAATCATGGTCGAGCATTCCTGAAAATAATGTGGTTCAATTACATTTACCTCAAGGAAAACTGGATTTTCTGTTCATAGATGTTATTGACTATTTAAATCAATGTCATATTTAAAATACCCTTTAATTCTTTCCTTTCTCTCCTGAGAGAATGATGGTATCTATTTGATTGTGTTTTAGAGCAACGTACTTCACATCTAGTTCTGGATTCTCTATTATATTTATGTCTTTTAAAATTGTTAAAATCATTAAATTGATTTTCTTCAGTTGATTCCTAAAGTTGTACTTCTCCAGAAGGAGAAGTCATCATTTCAGTTGGCAGGTCGCACGGTGCCGAGTCAGGTTTGGTCCTGTGGTGATTTGTTTGACTACTGTCTTGGGAAACAGCCATGTCTCACAGAGTAAAGCAGATGGGAAGGTAGCTGCGAGCCCATGCTTCGGCAGGTGCGCCTCCAAGAACCCGCCACACAAGGAAGAATAGTAATTCCATGAGTGGGGTGTTTGGTCTCCTGGAGCTGCCTGTCACTGATCCTTCAGTAGTTCAAGGCTCCGGGTCTCTTCAGGGTTAGGACAAAGCTACTTGGGCCTGTGGCCAACAGGGGGCATTTTGTAAGACAGAATGAGGTCCAGCCACAGGCTATTCTTAGTTGAAATGTCTGCAGTCCGACTTCTTTTTCAAATTAAAGAATTGGGGTAACATTTATCACCAGATAAAATACAGGACCCCCCATTACATTCACATTGCAGAAGGACAATGAGTCATTCCTTGTACCTGGTTGTTACTCTCCCTGGGGACAAATAAGGGGACCTTTAGGAAACTACTTGTTTGTCACAAAAACATCCTGACCAGTAGGTCCTGAGGCAGCCAAGGGGCAACACGCATGCTGCTCCACAGAGTTGGAGTCATTCTGAGTATAGAGACGGGGCAGAGGCGTGAGCTGTTCACAGGATGCGGTGCACTAGTGAAGGTCACTAGTGCTCACCTGGGTCGCTCTGGGTGAGGCGACAGCTGACCTGCGTGGTGCAGCCAGAGGAGCGCCTTGCACAGCAGCGACCCAGTTCTCCAAGCACCAACCAGGTCCTTCCTGTCCCCACAGTCCCTGGCTGCCGCGACCCTACAGTGGCACAGAACGCCTCTCTGGCCTGGCCTGTGTTCATGGTCTGAGCCTAAACATCTGCATGGAGAAAGGGCTGCTTCCATGCGTGGTTGTAAGGCTGGCCTAGGTTTACTCTTCTAATGACCATAGGCAGCCATACAAGCTCTGTCATTTCCTTCTCAAAACTAACCACATGCAAGCTGCACAGAACCATGGGCAACTGTGTAGGGACCTGACAGTCCCGAGCCCAGGACGGTGCTTGAGAACAGGCTGAGTTTATTCTCTTGCATTGTGACCCCAGAGAATAGCAAGACTCGAGAATAATGGTTCTTGAGGTCCCTGTGCAACAGGATCCAGGCTCTGGCGTGAGCTTTCTTAGATAAGGTGTAGTGCATGGGTTTTGTTACCAACACCACGGATAATTAGCAGAAGAACACGTGAGGCACTGTGTCATCTGTCATTTATTACCAGGTTGTTAAGCATGCACAGGTACCTGCTTGCACATGTGGCTGCCCTGGTGTATGCGGGACTGGGCTGTGAGAGGGGAGGCTGTGGTCCAGGTCCTGTGAATTTGTCTCTCAGTGCGGCAGATACGTGTGGAAGGAGGGAGTTCTTGTCAGGCCGAGAGCACGTAGTGGCTCTGTGGTGCCCGTCGGAAGCCATAGAGTGACGGGGCTGCCAAGGCTGTGGACACCTGCCTCTGCTCTGGGACTTTCTGCTCAGCAGTCACTGGCTGTCCCCAAGTCCTGCCGTCTGCCTCCCTTTCACCATCCTAGCTTCTGCTACCCATGTGGCAAAGCATTCCCGATGCCCCGTGCATGGGGGAAGGGTGCAGAGGCTCAGCCCCGCCTCCCTCCTCCCTTCTATTTCTCAGCATTAGGGCTAGAAGCCTTCTCTTTAAGCCACATCCCCAGGCTGCCCCCTCTTTTCTAAGTCTCGAAGTGGCCCAGCCTGGGCCCAAACTTGACATCCTCCTGCCTCAGCTTCCCTGAGTGCTGGGGCTGTAGGTGTTCGCCAGCATCCCCTACGCCCCTTGCATTCCTCATAGGACTGTGCATTGTAAGGATATATTACTTTCTGCATGAAGTCACCTCAGGGACCACATCCTGGACTGAATACTCTGCAGATAATGACAAGTCTATGCCACCACCAGGCGCTTGCCCTGTCATTTCCACTGCTCCAGGGAGATGGCTGAAGTTTTAAGACAGCTCAATTACCACTGCTGACCTGAAAGTACCTTGGGACCCTGTGAAGTTAGCTAGTGTCCTGAGGCAGGTGACGTGGGTAGCCCTGAGTCTCTGGGAGGCCAAGAGGAGAAGCAGCTGCTCTTGGACCTGAGCTTGGACCATCGCGTCATGGGACTCACAGGAATGAGTGTTGGGACTGTTGCCACAGAGTCGGGGTGACCTTGAGTGACCTTGCACATTATGTAAGGAGCTGGGGTCCTATGGCCCAGTTCAGGTAGCAGGGGGCAGGCATGGCTGGGTTCCAACGCCCCTGGGGCAGCTGCTCTCCAGTGCCTCCTACTGGCAAGGGAGTCTGGGCACTGCTCCAAGCAGCTGGAGCTGTGTATAGCCAGGTCCTCCACCAGCAAAGGTTTTCCTTAAGCTCTTGCTGTGCTGGGATATTGAGCCAACATTGCAGAGAATCTGCTCCTCTGCCCTGCAGGACCCTCAAGGACTGGAGAATGGAGAGAGGGTGGCAGGAAAGGTGGCCCAGGCAGTTCACAGGAAAAGCAGCGCTTTATTTCTCAAAACCGCTTTATTGAGTGCCAGGACAGAACCCTCACCTATGCTAGGCCAGTGCTTTCCCACTGACCACATCCCAGGTTCTCAGAAGGTTTTCAGAATATCTGAGCCACACATGTCCATGCAGCGACAGGCAGGACCTTAGGTTTTCCTCCCGTTGTCCTGCTGTCCATCGGGGCCACGCTGCTCTGCCTCCCCGCTTGTGTCCCTCACCCGCCCAGGAACCAGCGACAGACTGTACTCCCCAGAGGAGCTGAGGTCTAGCTGGTGGTAAGGAGCTCACAGTAGAAGTGGTTTAACCCTCCAGTGCCCACAGGGCCCATGCGGTTAGAAGTGCAGAATATTGTAAACCTTAGAAAATGGACACTACCTACAGATTGGATACTGTGGACCTAGCTCAGCAAGGTCTAGGCTACGTCTAATGATTAAACAAATCAGGATTTCTATAATGCAATGAATGAATGTTGTCCTTACATGGAAGACATTAAGACACTTCTGAGTTGCCAGCTCAGGTCAAATTTTGCTTTACATTAGCAGCGCTTTTCCTTCTTGGTAAGCTTTTACAACTTCAGGCTGCAGGGAAATTGGGAGTGCTGTAGACCTTGCTCCTCACCCGGTGCTCAGCTCCCTCACCTTTCAGTGAGCTGATCACAGTTTCTACCACAGCAGAGATTCCCCATACACAGCCACGAGTGCCTGGGACATCGTAATTATAGCTGTATTAGTAATAGTCACTTTTATTATTATTTTCCATTAGTGTTCTTTTGTAAGATGTCCATTTTATAAGCCAGATCTTTGGTTTGTGCTGTAGCAACTCTGTGAGTGTTCAGAGCTGGGAGGAGGGGACACCTAGTCGGCATGGTCCACTGGTGGCCTCTCAGCACATTCTCTGTGGTCCTGAGACAGCCATCATCTTTACGTGAAGGACAGTGGGGTTCCCATCACAAGATGAGGGCCTCTGTCCAGGGGCAGCCCTTTTCTGTCACAGAGTCCTGGCTTCAATGGGGGTGACCTCATCCTGGGTGGTCTGTGGGGTGCTGCCTTTCCTGGAATCCCAGGAGACTGCAGGTCTGAGGGACACCTGGAGACTATGCATCGCCCGGGGCTGGGGCTGGTACTGTGTCGTGTGTCCGTGCAGGTCCTGAAGAACTCTTCCTCACTTCTACCTTGGGGTCCAAGGGGTGTGGTCGGCTGGGCTCCTGAGGCTGGTAACCCCCTCTGGCTGCTCCTGAGTGACTCAGGCCTGTGCTCAGGTGGGCAGGGATGGACTCTGGCTTGGGCAGTGAAGGGGCAGATGTGAAACACTGGGTGTCAGCAGACCCTGCCTGCAGTTCCTGTCCATGGGACCTGACCCTCTGCCTCTGCCATCTTCTCTAGTTACTTCCCACATCAGCTTGGCCTCTCTCAGCTTCCCCAGCTCCAGGTGTGGACACAGAGTGGGCACCGGTGGCCGATCCACAGCTAGTTCCCAGAGGAAGTGGCAGGGACGCACCACAATCTGCACTTCCAGTTGTCCAGAAGCACAGCTGAGACCCAAGCACAGCCCCATGTGGGTCTGTAGGGTCCTTTGTTTGCCATTCTGTGAGGTAGAGATGGTTGGTGGGAAACTCGAGCCCAGCGCCGCCCACTCCTGCAGTGGAGCACAGGTCTGGAGGTGCCAGGCCGTCCTCGCCCCCTCTTCCTCGCCCCCTTGTCCTCTGGGAGGAGACATGAGGAGGGCATTTGTGCTCACCTCCTGTGGCATCTGGGAGTTGCCGTGGGGCTGCTCCAGCTTCTGGGTCCACACCAACACCAGGCCTTTTTCCCTCTGGTTTCTCTGAAGATACTGCATTCCTCTCTGCAAACTGCAACAATCTTCATCCAAGGTCAGCTCAGCATAGGCAGAAGCGAATCAAAAAAAGGATTTGGATGATCTAGGAGCTCAAAACAAGGGACTTTTGGTCTTTCAGAAGTATCTGTGTACCAAGGGTCCTTTTCCACTGTGGGTGCAATTGCCAGAGCGAACAATGTGTTACCAACCAGAACTTGACCCGCTGCAGTGGGAGCTGCAAGGGCCTGCAGCCTCCTCTGGTCAGGGTCCACAAGGACTGGTCACCGGGACACACGGCCTAGCAGTTCCTAGTGGTCTGAGCTCCAACTTCTGTCTGCAGATGTGTCATGGCATTCAGAGAGCCATCAGGTGGCCAAACAGAGTAGTGGCAGTGCATGCGGACTGTGTTCCGTGGCCCCGCTGAGGTTTCCATAAATGACGGCTGGTAATACTAGCAAAAGTATTAAATACCAGCACTTTGGGAGGCTGAGGCAGGAAGATCATGAGTTTGAGCTCAGCCTGGGTAACACAGTGACTTAACAAGACCCCATCTGAAAACTAAAAAGTAAAGACAGTGGAAGTGGGTGGGGGTTAGGGATACAGCTCAGTGAGAAATTGCTGGGTTCAGTAACACACACACACACACACACACACAGTATTAAGTAGTTATTGTGGAATATTTGTCTAGTTGAATATGTGGCAACTTGTTATCAAAGCAACTAAATGTAGATTAGTGAAAGCCTCCTCTGAGTTCCTTCAATGATGTTTTAGAAAATATTCCCTGGCTGACTATTCTCTCCCAACAGTGTTAGAAGCTAATCTCCAGATACTAGATACATAAATATGCTAATGGGAATTATTTTGATCTGAACCTAGAGGGGAGCGCAGAGCCCTGCAGTCCGCAGCTTGGTTCTGTGGGTGCAGGGACCCCACGTGCTGGGCCTCGCATGGCAGGCGTGTGTTGGTCCTGCTGGCCACAGAGTCTCCGAGCCCCGGGACGCCTCTCTCTGCCCTGCCTGGATTCCAACCCTGATCTCTGTCTCAGGGCCCCCTCTGCACACACCCTCTTTGCACATGGAAAACACTGGGCAAAGTCGTTTGGTGAATGCTTGCAGCTTCCCTGGCGGCCCTCCTTGAGCAGGCAAAAGGGGCAGGTGGTCAGAGGAGGTCTCTGCTCCCCTCGGGGCTGTGCTTGCTGCAGGGAGCTGGGCCTGAGTGGGCTGTCTTCACCCCCAACACTGGAGCCATAGCGCACACATTGCTTTGCCTTACCCCCAGGTCCTGGGTGCTGCTGGGTTCCCAGGGAAATGTCCTTGCTGTGCGGGGTGAGACACAGTTTCATATTTCAAATTGTGGTCTTCTGGCATGACAGCTGGGCTTTCCTGCAGCGACCTAGCCAACCACCGCCCAGCCCACAGAGTGCAGTGTGCTTGTACCTTACCAAGTATCATTTTCTTCACCTGTTGCATAGTGTGCTTAACCTTCACAATTTTGCATAAGAACTTCGGGAGTTCAGAGGTTTCTCCAGGTCTCCGGAGGTCCCAGGGATCTTGCCCCAGGACTTGCCCTGAGCATCCCCCACCCTGCTGTATTCATGGGTCTGAAGCGGCCTGGAGGCACCAATGAGGAAAGGGGAGAGGAGCCCCGTGGCGGGCTG
Organism: Octomys mimax; assembly: GCA_002564305.1. Lineage (NCBI taxonomy): Eukaryota > Metazoa > Chordata > Mammalia > Rodentia > Octodontidae > Octomys > Octomys mimax. The sequence continues at coordinate 3,226 of NDGM011138533.1, read as the reverse complement.
CTTCGAACTGAGTATCTTCAAGAATTCTAAATACACACTGTTAATGTGCGCTAGTGCGCGTGTTTTCTTCTACTGCTGCATTTTAATGCATTTTCTTAGTTGCAAATTGCATTTCTTCAGCAAGATTCTCACCCTTAAAACACCTAATTCTGTCATCGGCACAAATAGTTGCTGTGTTGTTGGTCCCGTAATACCCAATTAAGTTCAATAACCATCGTTACCGAACCACTCGCGAACTAAGAAACTGCCCCTTGGTGAACGTGCCTGCGTAAACTCCGCGCCTCACCTCTTGTCTCTGCTTCGCTCCTCTCGGCTTTCTGTGGGTCTAGTGTCATCCTTTCTAGTAGAATGGGTGGGCTTGGTCCTCTCAGAAACCCTCCCCCTTTGCAACTGAATTTTATGGGGTTGGGAATTATCCTTATACCTCAGAGGAAAGGGGCATTAGGGAAGATTGCCTGCCTGCCTGCCTGCCTTCTCAAGTTTTGTATTTCAACAATTTTTACAGGAATTACTTGTTGAAAAGATGGATAGAAATAAAATATACTAATAAGGTGAACCCTCACCCCCAAAGAAGTGTTAATTTGATTTCTGGCCTAAAAAACCCCTGGTTTGTGGTTGAATCAACGCCTGCCTAATTTTCTAACTCAAGGTTTGGTGCCCGAACTGTTCTCTCTGCTGCCGGCAGCACCGCCACGTGCCTCCCTGGGCGGTTTAGTTGCTTCTCTGAGTGTTGATTTCCTTATTCGCAAAAGAGGACTAATGGGCTCGTGGAGATGTCATCATCGACATTTGAGAGGAGGCATGTGCAGCGCAGGCAGTGGCCGGTGTGCGGGAGATCCGCCCACGTGAGCGGCTGCGGAGCGACTGGTCTGCTTCACGTCAAATCCTCCCCTCTCGTGGACACAAGATGACTTTTTGTTGCTTGAAATCAGTGGCACGAGGCTTAGTATCAGAGTTGGGAGAATTAAAAGCAAAAGTGACACTTTATTTTACATTAAAAATCAATATGGTTGAATGAGTATACTATGATTATTACTTAAAAGTAATTTTGACATGGGGTAGGGATATCCTCATTTTAGAGAACTGATAAAAAATTTCTATAAAAGTAAGTGGCTCAATTTGTGGATATCATTATCACTTTATGCAGACGTCCGCGTGTCCGCCAGGCTGTCTCCCGGCATCCGCAGTGGGTTAGGAGGGCGGGCACGGTGAATGTGGCTTCCGCTTAACAGTGCTTTCCACTATGGCGAGATTATGGAGGGACGTCTGTATATGCAAGGAGGGCTATGAAGGATACCTTCGTACAAGAATGAAAGATATCAGATTACCATAATGTATGCAGGAAAGATATCAGATTACAGTGCATAGAAGCACAAAGCACGGGAGGCAAACCTTGGAAGCAGCCCACAGGTTTGTCAGCAGATATATGGATAAAGAAAATGTAGTTCTGCGTACCACGGAGTACTGCTCTGCCATGAAGAAAGATAAACGCGCCATTTGAGGGAAATATGCATGCACCTTGAGACCACCATGTGCGCAACGTAAACCTGACACACGAGTTTAGCACGTAGCGTAGATTTTAAAAAGTAAAAAAGATGACAGGAAGTAGAGAAATAGATCTTTCTGCAAAGGGAAGGAGACCAAGGGATGGGGGAGGAGGAAGCAGGGCGGAGTGGGGGCCACAGTGCGGGAACGGAAGCGCTGCATCCTGCCTGTGGGCATGAGCGAACGGACGAAAGAGGGGCCGAGGAGGAGCAGTCCTCGCGGTCAGACCCAGCCGGGAGGAGTATCGAGCATCCACGCAGATCTGGCTGCAGGACACGGCCAGAGGAAGCACAGCAACGGATAAAGACAACATCCAGAACCGAATCCAGAAGACAGCAGACTGCATCAAGCTATCAGGCGTTACGGTCAGGAGAGCCCGGAGAAGGGAGAAGGCGTGCAGTGGACGTGCGAAACAGAATCCGCAGCCGCCAGGAGGACAGTAGTTTTGTAGGGCGTCATTTCAAACAGACAGGAAGCGAGAGCCTGGGGAGGCCCAGCATGGGGGAGGAGGGGGTGCAGGGGGGCGGGGGGTAGGGGGCAGGGGTGCAGGGGGCCGGGGGGAGGCAAGGGGCGGGGGTGGTGCAGGGGTGCGGGGGTGCGGGGTGGGGGGGCAGGGCAGGGCGGGTGCTCGCTGCAGCCCCGAGCAGTCTCGACCTTGAGCGTGCTGTGACTGCCGCTACTGGTGGCCGCGAAGGAGGAGGAGCGCAATCGGAGCTGGGCCAGGCGGCCAGTGAGGCTGACCGCTCACATTTCTCAGAACTTTAGGAAGAGAGGAAAGATGTGAAGAGGGTAAGACTTCGGCAAGTGAGCGTTCTGGTCGATATTACTGTGGAAGGAGCGCTCCAGAAGGAAGCGCGACCGAGCGGCCAAGCTATTCTGCGCCTTCCTGTTTCCCGGAGCCGCGGGCCTGGAGCACGGGCGGTGACCGCAGCCCAGCGCAGGGAGGCCTACGCGCCAGGACTACAGTTTTCCCGCCACAAGGTGCTCTACAAGCGAAAGCAAAAGCAAGTCTCTCAGGAGAGCAAAGGAGGGCGTCAGCGGGCAGTGTCGCCTGCAAGGCTCAGGAGAGCCAACCAGGTGTAGGATGAGCAGCACACGGCCGACCCCCGCCAGTGCCTAGCAGGACCCAGCGGAGCTTGCCAACGGGGCAGGGGATTAGACCATTTGGGGAGACGCGCTGCTATAGGGCAGAACCTCCAGGGTAACAGCTTGTCTAAAAGAGAAGTGCAAAGTGCATAATTCAGTTGCTCGTGTTATATGTTACGGGTCTGTGCGGAAAGAAACGGAAGACCTGATGAAAGTAGCTTCCTTCACCACCCCCTTCCTTTTTAAACAGTCATCTACCGGGAGACAGCAGGGCAGCAACTGTCCTGTAGTGACAAGCAGCCCGTATTCAGAAGGCCAGAATGACAGGCACTCCAAGCATGAACCTACTAGTATACATTGCCATCTGCAGTGCAGTTGCGTAGTTCACAGGTATCAGTATATATAGTTAGTCAGAGTGAGAATCTTTCCAATTAACTGCTAGATTCGAAAATCTTCTGGAGAGTCTCAGGATCGTTGCCTTGCCCATCTTCTACATGTAACTATATGGCTTGCCCCTGTCATGTTTCCTGGCTCTTCTCCTTGCTCTCTCTTCATTGTCTGGTCCTCAAGTTCTTGCTTTCCTTTTAATTGTATT
>NDGM011138530.1:0-13212 GCA_002564305.1 Octomys mimax | reverse complement strand
TGGAAGTTATTTTCTTTCAGGACCTGAAATACTTCACTCCAAGCTCTTCTTGATTTGATGGTTCATGTTGAGAAATCTGCTGTGATTCTGATGGGTTTTCCATTGTAAGTGATCTGTGTCTTCTCTGTAGAAGCTTTTAATATTCTGTTCTTTTGCTGAATTTCTGAGATCTTGATTATTGTGTGTCCAGGTGTATACTTATTTTGATTATGGCTGTTTGGATTCATAGTGATCTTCCTATCTCAGCCTCCCCAGTGCTGAGATTAGAGGTGTGCCCACTATACCTGGTGTCAGTGGCCAGCACAGCGTGCCTAGGGACCCAGGGCCAGCACAGCATGCAGTACCTGGCCCCTTGTACTCTAAGGCTGGTGCTTAGACCACTGAGCTATCTTCCCAGCCCTATAACAGGTTTTCAAGATTTGAGTCTGTTACAAGATCCTACCTCTTCAATTTGTTGGAGATGAGAAGTTGCTGCCTGTTTGGCCCAGCCACTGATTCTTTGCCCTGTGTCATAGTATTTTCTATGACTATTAGTCAGTTTCAGTCTTAGGATACCAGGAAGCATAGCAGAAGAGTTGTGTAACTTTTGGCTAAGTGATTCCATCAGCAATAACAGTAGCAACAATCACAACCTAAAAAATAACAAATTGAAGTAATCATTAATCATTCACCTTTAATCATATGAAATAGATATGTAGTTACATAAATCAAAAACAAAAAATTACCACCAAAACAACAACAAAGAGAGAAGAAAAAACTAAGTCCACATCTGGGTTTGTCTCTGCTGTCAGCACACCTTCCCTGGACCCAGGCCCAGCTGGGAGCTAGTGGATGGAGCCTGCAGCTACTCTGAGTTCTGAGCTTAGATGGCCCCTCTCCAAGATGGCTTCCAGCCCATCACTGCCTTGCAAGGGACAACTGAGCCCTCAGAACTCAGTGCCAGCTGGTGCAGTCCTTATCTGCTGTTCCCATCCACTGCTGTGTCTCTCTGTGGTGGCCTCTAGGGTTGCCAGAAGTCACTGTGTGTCCAGAGGTTTGAATTGCCCCTCTTGCACCGAGTTCCATCTCAAGGGAGAAGGTACTGCTGGCTACCTCCTCCTTCTTTGAAGTTTCTTCCTTGACTTTCACTGTGGGCTTCAATTCACAGCTCAGATTCTTCCTGAGTCCAGAGGACCACTTTCCTCCCTCTAGTCTTCCTCATGTTGCTATATTCTATCATCTTGAGAGAAACACTCAGGCTCTCTGCTGCTTACCACTCTGCCATTGTCTCACATACCCCAAGTAAAAGACTTTTTATTTCCTGTTGATCCCATTACCCTTTCTCATTTGGAGATTTCTCCACAAATGCCTGACTCTTCCCTCCAGACTATTCACTATTGTCAGAGTTGGGTTCTTTTTTTTTTTTTTTTTTTTTTTAATAATCCACTGGCCTCAGCTTTTCTTTGCTGGTATCTAGCTATGAGTAGTGCCAGCCTGGAAAAGACTGGGCCAATTAGATGTTTCTTCCTTTCCTGACTCAAACACCTGCCTCTCCCATCCAAAGGTAAATCTTTTCCTCTGTCATTTATATCAGGGATCAGCGGACTTCACAAAGGCAAGATAGGAAAAACCTGCCATTGTAGTATACAAGCAGCTGTAAATAACACATAAGCAAGTAAGGTTGGCCAGATTTATAGAAACCTTAACAGGTACACAGCAAACAAGTACATGAAAAGATGCTCAACATCATCAGTCATCAGGGTAATAGAAATGAAAACCATCAAGAGATACCACTTCAGACTGTCAAGGGTAGAATTACCTTTACACCCTAATGGGTTGAATTAACAAGATTGTTGGTGAGCATGTGGAGAAAGTGGGATCCTTACACATAGCTGGTAGAAATAAAAAATGGTGTGGTCACTTTGGAAAGCAAGTTAAGTTGCTCAAAAGTTTAACTGGTCATCCCAAAACCTAGTAGTAATTATCTAAGTGTATACCCAAGAGAAATGAAGACTCATATTCACACAGAAATAGGTATACAAATGTTTATAAGAGCATCGTTCACAATAGCCAAAAATAGAAACACCCCAGATGCCCAACAGTTGATGAAAAAATAAACAAAATGGGTATATGTGTAAAATAAAGCAGTATTTGTTAATAAGAAGTACAAAGTACTGGTACACACTGTAACATGGGTAAGTCTTGAAAATATTATGCTAAATAAAAGATACCCAAAAATATCATATGTCAAATGATTTCATCTATATGAAATTCACATAATAAGCAAACCAGAGAGCTATTAGTTAGCTTGGGCTGAGGTCATAGGTGAGGTAAAAGATGTGGTTTTAAATATTCCAAAATTGTGATGACGATTACACAATTTATGTATTTTTTTAAAAAATTCATTACTATAATGAAATATATCAAATAATTTATAGAAAGAAAAGGATATTTTGGCTTACAGTTTTACAAATTCTAGTCCAAGGTTGGGCAGACCCATTTGTTTTAGGGCTTTCACAGGGGTGTCAGATGGCAATGGTAGGGAGCATGTGATGCAAGAAATTGTTTACTCACAGCCAGAAAATAAAGAGTAAGGGGCTGGGATCCTTCAGTCCCCTCTAAGGGTACACTCAATGACCTAAGAAGCTCCCCCTAGTCCTTACCTCCTAAAAGTTACTCCCAGTGGTACTACCCTGGGGACCAGGCCCTTACATATGGGCCTCTGCAGACAAACACACAAACTATAGTAGTCCTAAAACTACTGACTTGGACACTAAATAGGTGAATTGTGTGATATGTAAATTATACCTAATAGAACTCTTATTAAACAGAAACAGACTGTCTGCCTCTGGTCTGTAGTATATTGAACCATGATCTACATCAAAGAATGATACAGATATCTCCAGGGAGTAACTTAACACGTCATGTCAATCAGAAAGATGGGAAAACATCTGCATGACTGTTTACTTTTAACTTGAACACAAGTATGGTACTAGAGTTGAGACAGAGCAGATCAGAGAATACCAATGAAGAACAGATAAAAGTAGGATAACTGTTTTTTCTTACTTTAGAACACATCAGAAAATGGGTGACCAAATTTTTCCTGATCTCTGTTGAAAGTATAAATTGTATCTTCTACTTGAGATGAAAAAGAACACAGAGGTGCCAGTCCCATCTAACCAATGTGGTTCACAGGTTTCTCTCCCTCCTCCCAGCTACTTTTCAACAAACAAAATCAAATAAATGTGAGTGAGCAGGAAGAACCCTTGTTTCTCATGTGTCTGAGGCTGGATGTAACATTCAGAACCTACTCTTGAGCCTCATTGGTAAAATACAGAACTGTAACTTAAGCTTTCCTCCTAGAACACAAGTGTGATAGGGAGACAAAGGAATTAGCCTGTGTGTATGAAGCTTGTAGCTTCTTGAGGCTATTGTAATAAATTACCACCAATGTAGTGACTTAAGAGTTTATCTTCTCAAAGTTGTGGAAGCCAGAAGTCTAAAGTCAAGGTGTCAGTAGGTTCTTGTTCGTCTCAGAGTCTCTGACCAAGAATCTACTCCTTGTCTGTCCCCACGCTGGTAGCTCTGGGTATTCTTGGTTGTAGCTGCATCTCAGCTGCATTTCACATGATCATTTCTATCTGAGCATGGTCACAAGTCTCCCATAATTGTATTTGTGGCACACTTAGATATTCAGCATAAGCTCCTCCTGTTTAGATCCTTAGCTTAATCATATCTTTTGCCATACAAAGTAATATTCACAAGTTTCTTGAATTTGACATGAGTATTTGGTGGGGAGGGGACAGGGGACTTTTTTTTTTAGTTGACATGCAAGTTATTTGACCCAAGAGTAGGAGGAGGCTATATACAACCCTTGAAGTTATTTTCTACTGGCATTATGGATTTATATTATCTAATTATACATCCATTCCACCTCAGCCACTGACATGTCTCTATCTACCCAGTGACAGCCAGTATGAGGCAGGCAGTGTACAATCTTAAAACAAAGACAGTGTGACAGAGACTGAGATAAGGCTCCCTACCCATCAACTCTCAGACAGGTACTGACCAATGACCCAGTATTTTTTGCTTTTAGGAAATCCTTTCTATACATCTGATTGTTTTTCTTTTCTCTCTTCAGCTTGCACGTAACCAGTAAAAGTAAGGAGTCGGGGCTTTCCAATACCACCAGGCCCAGCTTTTGCTTTTCTAGCTGTGGGCACATCAGATCTGTGCATGACAACTTGGAGCTGGGAAAGGAGGATTCGTGCTGCTCTCCACCTCCAGACTATAACTCAGTGGTCTTATACTCCACCCCACCTGCCTAAGACTCAACACAAGCCCTATTTTCAGAAGTACATGTGTATTTACACTCCCAGAAAACTAGCTTTTGACAGTATTATGCATATATGAGTTTACACCTTTATCTTTGCAGGGAGCAGAGGCAGCTGCTTTTTGACTTAATTTTAATACTGCTTTTTGGGGTTTTTTTGTTTTGTTTTGTTTTGTTTTGTTCTGACTAACAAGAATGTAACCCCAGATAAATAGAGAAATAGGGACAGGTTAAGAACACTACTGCTCAATTTTCATATTACTCACTGTAGGAGAGAAAGCCTTTGAAAGCCCAATGTCTCACCTGCTCCAGCCCCTGAGGCCTCTGAGCACACAGGTCAGGAAAACTCACATCAGCTGGTCATGCTCAGCAGCCCTGAAACCGTGGCAACAAAGGATCCCTGCAGCATGCAGGATCAAGTGCTGGCCTAGGCAGTGTTTCTGCAGTTCTCCAGCCAGCATAAGACATCTAAGGAGTAGAGCAAGAAAGAAGAGAAAACCAGAATAGCCTGAGAAAGACAGATGCTTCCTGTGGATCAGGCTGGGCAAGGGCTCTCTGCAGTAGTTTCCCAGCCCTGACCACTGGGCTTTTATGCTCCCAACTGGAAGCAGACAGGTAGAGTGGTGAGGACATTTCCTGGAATCTGGGAGGTAAAGAAAGGAAAACTTTTTAGAACTAAAGCACATCCTACAAGTTCCCCTGTGGGACTGCCTCTGTACTATTCCTGCACATGATATGCTTCAGTGACAGCAAGCAAGCACTGAGGGTGGGGCTCACCTCTCAGCCCCATAGTGTCGGCTCCTCCAGCAAGCCACAGTGAGAGCTTAGCCTGAGCTGGCTGGCCACAGGGCATGAAGGCCTGATACCTACCATGTTGCTCATAAGAAGTTAAGGTTTGGTGGTTGGTAAGGGACTACTATTGGGCTCAAAGTCACATTTTTAAAAAGGTCAGATTCTATATTAAGTATTAATGTATAGACAAGACACTTAACTTTTTGTATTATCCATTTTGTACAGTTAACTATAAAAGGAAGGTAAGGAGAGTAAAAATGTGGTCTTGTAAAGGACTTTTTCCTGTACCAAACTGAGGGTCAATGAAACAAAAACCAGTAAAGCAGAGTGAAAATTCCATCTTCATAGCCAAACCAGCTCACCCAAAGATCTGGGACCTGGAGCAGAGGAAGTCAGTCATGAATTTCATTTTTATTTCATGGGGATTCCAATGTCTCCTGCTACTCTGGAAGGATATGGAAGATAATTAATCTCTATTAAGCACTTTATGCTCCTTGATTTCAAAAAAAGTGATATGTAACCTATAAAAGGTATTTCTCTAATTGGGGACTCAGCATAGTAGTTATGAGCCATCAGAACAGAACAAGAGTCCATTTCCATGTGCTTTGTATCTTGCCTTGGGTTTGAGGATGATTATATTATGGAGACAGGGTAGAAATAGGGAGACAGGGTAGAAAAGGATGCCTACACTTCAGCCTTTGTTGCATGCTATCTCTGCAAGTTCTGGTCTGTGTATCTAGGACATGTTGACCTGCTGAGGCTGAGGCCAGTCCAAAGCAGAGGGGCAACAGTGAATCACTGCTTCTGGGACAGAAAAGCATCTTTCCACTTACGTATGTCATTTAATTCTAGAACCTGAACTCTACTTGCTATAAAGATGTATGCTTCCTTTTATCTGCCACAGTTTTATGTAAGGCTTTTTGTATGAAGAGATGGGAGAGTAAGCACATTGCCGAGTGAGACGATAGGCAGGCTCTTGGGGACTCACCAGCCACAACAGAGGAGTGAGGCAGACCTTTCCACTAAGCACTAAACAAAATTGGAGAGAGTCAGAAGAGCAAAACCAAAACAAAGTAAAACTTCACTTTTGTTTTTCTATACATGAAAGTTCTTGTGACAACTGGCAAGGGTATAAATCTGGCAACTAGACCTAAGTCAAACAGGAAATAAAACAAGGCCCTACTTGTCTTTTTTTTCAAATCAGGTAAGGATCCAGAAATCAGTAATAAAGGGAAAATCTCAGTTACCCATAAACAAACTACATTTTAATAATCTAACTCTTATAAGACACCTTAGGTAAATGTCCTTTTCCAAAGGAGGGGGAAAATTCATTCAGATTCTGTTACTCAGCGTAAGACTCAGGCATATAGACTACTTAAAAAATCAAGAAATGGTTCCATTGGAGTCTCAACATAGAAAAATGGAAGCTTATGGTAATATATATTTTTAATTGCAGAGGCAGTAAAATAGCACTGAAAATTAAAACACTAATTAAATGATGGTAATGTTAGAACCACTTGCCATTTACGAGAAAAATGGTTGGCACTAACAGAGGATAGGCACTTCCTTATGGGGTTTGTGGGAGAATCTGCATGCATCTGTGTGGATAGACAGGGGCTGAAGCATTACAAATTTGTATGCAGTTAGCCCAAGAAATGATACTCACATTAGTTTTAGCCAAGAGGACAAATGTGTCCAAATCCTGCAAAATACTGCTCATATCTTTAAGCTAAGGCTGTTTGCTAGTCCATAAGAACATCAAACATGGAACAGATTCTTACCAGCCTCATTTAAACTGATTAAAGGAGTGCGTTTTTGACTGACAGTGTTAGGAACTATGTGTATATGTGTATGTGTTTGTGTGTGTTTTGTGCATAACTATTTAAGGAAACTGGAATTTTAAGCTACTTTTATATAAATTGAGAATATATGCTACAGATAGAAGCCAGACATGATTTGGTCCTACACTCCTGGTCATGATGAATGTATTTTATATATTATCTTCATATATTAAAATTAACTTCCAAAAACATAATGCATTTTCTCCTTATTTGTTTTTAAGTGAACAAAGGGGTCACAGATGTCTCTGGGAGGGAAGAGGTTGGACGTTCTGAGAGAGTGCCTTAAATACCAGTTATTAAGCATTGCACACAAAAATACAGAGCAGATCCTACTGAAGGGCACAGAGCTTTCCACCAACACTATGCAGTGGCTACTCTAAGCAATCAAGACATTGCTAACAAATAAAAAACAAAATGAAATTAGGCATTTTGCCCAGAAAACCAAGCACAAAGCTCAATCATGAAGCAAAGCACTGCTGAGTGAGTGCTGGCTGTGGATGAAAGATCCTCAATTGGAGAGGTAGTTTAGGGTAAACACTAATTCTCAGCTGATAAACAATTACAAGTACAGGGTGTCAGTGTGCACATACTTGTGTATCAGAAACCACAAAAGACAAAAGGGAAAGCTTAAAACAGAACTTTCCTCAGAAAAGTGCTTCAGCTAAGGCATCTTTACTTGGTTTTATGAGTGGAGAAGTAACTTGGGTAGTAACTATGACATGGAAGTGGCCAACACCTTGACTTAGCAACCATACTCTTTTCTGTCTGACTGCTTCTTGGCCTTATGGCTAAGATCATGAGTATTTTTTGCCTGATAAAAGTAAAAGAAGTTAAATGGGAAAAATATGCTGGAGAAAACTGAGACAGCTTTCTTGGGATCAGAGGTGAAAAGAGATAAATTACTTATCTCAGTAAATTCATATTTAACTGAAGAGGTCTGAGTTTTTTGTTTTGCTTTTTAATCTTCAAAGATCTACCATCCTTTTAAAATACCTGTTTTTGTAAAATAAAAAGTCAGCCAGGCCAGTTGTGGTGTGTGCCTGTAATCCTAGTACCTGGGAGGCTGAGGCAGAAAGACTGCTGCAAGTTTGAGGCTAGCCTGGGCTACCCAGTGAGTTTAAGGCCAGCCTGCAGTATGTACCCTGCAGTGAAACTCTGCAGTCATTCATTTGGGCAAAAACTTTGAAGAGTAATTGGGGAATGAAGTGTCACATCATCCTACAGAGTTCTCTCCAAACCCTGGAGCTTTACTGCTCTTTGGGGAATTCTCTTATTTTGCCTTCCTCCCCCGCCCCGAAAAAGTACAGCATGCTAAGATTTACTGGCTCCTGTGTTAAACAAATTACCAAATTTTGGGGTTTGTCATTTTTTAATTTTTGTGTTTCACAAGACAAGAAATGTTGCAATAGTATAGGGCCAACAGAGGGATGGCCAGCTTTCTACTTTGTGAACTAAGAACAGTGCGGAGAGAACGAAACAAGAAATGAACCCAAAAATCCAACTAGGTACTAATAGTTTTCAACCACCTGATCTGGATAATAGTATACAAATGCACTCCCTGTGTGAGACTTCACTGAGCTCTGTGTTTATGTGTCTGTGTATATGTTGTTGACTTGACAAAGATTATTAAACTACCATCAACTACCACAATTTCTCATAGGTGAAAACTCAATTTAAAAACAAGGAGCTTCATCTCAGACTAAAATACTAACTTATTGCAATTATACCTATAGAGCTACTCAACTTGTGCTGTGGTTACACCCAGATAAATCATCATAGATTAGAGCTATATATATTGAAATGTATGCCAGCCACTGAACTTACTGAACCCCCTAGTGTGGTGGCATCGTACGGTGAGGTGTCAGCTGTTTGTCCTTGTGATTGTCGGGCTGACTGGGAGCCGTCATCATTGCTGTTGCCCAGCATCATGAGAGAAGACTGGACTGGACAGCACTAGCTCAGGAAAAGACTCAAATTCTAACTCCCAGGTATAGTTTGTACTAAATGCTGCTTTTGCATCATCATAAAGTTAAAAAATGCTAAGTCAAATCACTGCTAGTCAGGGAATGTCTGTATTATCCCTTTAGTTTTCTTTTTAACATCTGTTCCAGAAAAACAAACAAACAAAAAAAACCCCTAATGAACAAATGCTATCCCACATGCTGGAATTTGGGAACCCACGATAGCTAGTAATTGCTGTCACCTGGATACTTAATATATGCCACTAGCTATTCTAAGTTCTTTAGCTGAATAAACTAATTTCAAAAGCAATCTAACAGAGCATGTACTAGGAGCACACCCTTGAGTGGGGGAAATGAATAGAGAACTTCAAAATTCCAACCTCACCTCTCCCATCATGTGTTCATATTGTCACTTCTCTCAAGGGCCAACCCCAAAAACACATTAGTGCATGTGGCCCCTTCCTTTCGCCCATGCAGACATAGTTCAGCCCTCCAATCCCATCCATTTCCCCATCCAACTGTCACAGTTTGCATCAAGAATGTCCAAAGGCTTATGTGCTGAAGGCCTGCCCCCCACTGGTGGTGCTCCTGGAAGGTGGTAGAAAGTTCTGGGTAGGGTGATGTACCAACAGGGGTATGCCTTTTGAAAAGCATGTTTTGCCCTTGGGTCCTGCCATCTTTGCTTCCCAACTACCATGAGGTGAGCAGTTCTGCTCCATAACCTTCCACTATAATATTCTCTAACTTCAAGCATGTAGCAATAGAACTACCCCAGAAAGGTTGAAACTTCTGAAACTGATACCAAATAAATCTTTACTCCTTTAGATTGCTTATCTCAGGTATTATGTCATAGTGACAAAAAGCTAACACTCAGTGAACCATAAAAATATCCTCTTATTTCCCCACTTTCTTCCTCCAGCTACCACTCTCTCTATTCTCTCTTCCAACAAAATTCCTTGAATGCATTAGTCCTACTACCGATTTCCTACTCCTCTCCTCCACTCTTAACCTTGCAATCCAATGTGACTGGCACGCACACACATGGGTGTGCGTCAGGTCATCAATGACTTCAAATGCAATGACCAATTCTGTCCCAATCATACTTTACCCACTAGGCACTTGTCCCTTAAATGCCTTAACTGTGACTCCAGACATGATATCTTCTCCATCTCACTGGCAACTTCTGGCTCTTTTTGCTAGTTTTACTTCTCTGATTTTTGAACACTGTTGTCGGTACCCTTAGAATTTTTCTCAGTCTGCACTAATTCCTGTCATGACCTCAACTAATCTTATGGGTTTACATAGCATCCATATGATAAGTGTGTACAGACCACACCTCTCCCCTAAACTCCAAATTCACCCATATAAGTGATAAAATGACATTTCCTCTTCATGCTACTACACTTTATTTTTTGAAGACAACTGCTGCAATGCCTCATCACACCTGGCCCTTGATAACGTGACCCAAGATCACCTTCCCTAGAATCAGAACTGGCTCATGTAACTCATTTGCAACAAACAGAACATGGCAGAAGTGATATTACATGACTTAGAAGCAGGGCAGAAAAGATCATGCACTTCCTACTTGCCTCTTGGAACATTCATTCTTAAAAAGCTCTTACTAGGAATCAGTGTCACACTCAAAGCCTGAGACACAGAGACCAACCTTCAAGTCAGTCTAGCCCAGACACTGCAATTTTTCCCTGCTCAGGACCCAAATACAAACTGAGATAATCCATCCTTGGTGTACCCTGTCCAAATTCACTTACAGACTCCTTAAGCAGAATAAAATGTTTGTCTTATGCCATTTTAAGTTTCAAGTTTTTGCCATGAACAACCAGAACAAATGTGTGAACATCTCAAACAGACCCCAGACCAAGCTGCCAATGGTTTTGGTCCACTTTCCCATCCCCCAAAACCCTGTTCCTACAAATCTTTCAGTTCAGAATCCCCCATCCTGTCAAGACACCCAAACTTTTAAGGGAAGGGGAAGATGAAGTAAAAAGAATTATGATGTGTACCTGTACCAACTATCCATAATGAATATAATCCTTAAGTACTACAAAAATGAATTAATAAAATAGAAAAATTAAAAAAAATCAATCTTGATTTTTCCTGGGCCCACGTTCAATGAACTGATAATCCCTATTGGTCCTAACTTTTAAAATCTCTCCAGAATCCAACCACTTCCGATCACCTTTGCCACTACCCTATTCCTAACATCTTTCAGGCCAGGAAAGGATGTGTGGGGGCTCACTGTGTGTCCACCACCCTCCCGTCTATTCTCAACACAGCAGCCAGACTGATCCTTTTCAAGCACTATACCATCTTCCTCCCCTTCTGCTCAAAATCACCCTGAAGATTCCCCTTTCACTGAAGGTAAAAATCAAAATTATAGTCCACTAGCCGCACACTTCCCCTTCCCTACACTTGAGCTCACTCTTACTCTGCTCACATGAGTGCTCCAATATTCCTGGCACATCTTCTCCTCTCCTAGAATACCTTCATTCCCTTCAAGTCTTTTAAGTGAGACCTCTGACCCAGATTAACCCCATCAAACTATACCACCACAACTCTATTCCCCATATGTGGAAGTTAAGATGAAATATGTTGAAGGGCCTGGTAAATGAGACATGGAAATAGAAACTTGTAGGGTATAACAATGTCCCATACAATATTGGAGATATATTTAATTAAAAAAATATTTGTTATCTAAAATTTAAACTCAACTGAGTATTCTGAATTTGTCAAATCTGGTCAACTTACTCATATCCTTACCTAATTTTCTTTCCATAGCCATTATTATACTCTAATACACAAACAAGAGTTGTCCCTTGTTAAGGTAAACTGGTTCTAGCTTTATCTCTGGACATGGATGCCAAATTCCATGTTGCTCACATCCCGATCTCTTTGAAAGTGAATTCACATATTATGCATATCCTTCTTTACATTTTAGATAATTATGATGAGTTTTAATAAGGACAAGACAAAAATTCTATACAGATGCAATTTTCCCAAAAGTTATGGTCTGAGGCAGTTTAAACCTATGGATGCAGAGCTCATAGACACTGAAGGCTGATAGTATCTGGCACTCTTCCTTGCTAAAATGGAAGCTCTTTTCTCCTGTCTCAACTTCCTACATTGCTGGGATTACAGGCATGCACTATCATACACAGTTCTAGAATGGAAGTTCTACAAAGGAAAAAATTGTGGCTCTTGTGGTCACTGCTATGCTTGCTACACAAGAGGCATTTAGCAAAAATTGAGCGAATTCCATTTAAATCAACTGATACTAAAGAGGTGAGCAACTTATATGACAGCTATTTCCTAAAAGCTCAGACAGTATTTAAACTCAGTCTTGTTTCAGTTAGCTGGTTTCTTAACCACAATGCCATGTGTTACCAATAAACACTGACACAGGTTAAAAAAATCACCTTTGAGAACCGACCATGGCAGCAGTAGAAGGACGGGGGCCCGGAGGGCCAAACTGTGAGTGGGGCGGGGTGGGGCGGGCACGACCTTCGAATGTAATATATGTTTGCAGACTGCTGGGGAAACGGTGGTCAGTGTCTGTGGCCACCTGTACTGTTGGCCCTGTCTGCATCAGTGGCTGGAGACCCAGCCAGATCGGCAAGAGTGCCCAGAGTGCAAAGCCGGAATCAGCAGAGACAAGGTGGTCCCGCTGTATGGGCGAGGGAGCCAGAAGCCCCAGGATCCCAGATTGAAAACTCCACCCTGACCTCAGGGCCAGCGACCAGCTGCAGAGGGCAGAGGGGGCTTCCACTTCTCATTTGGTGTTGGTGCTTTCCCCTTTGGCTTTTTCACCAGTCTTCAATACCCATGAGCCTTTCCGCAGGGACCCAGGTGTGGATCTGGGACAGGGTCACCCAGCCTCCAGCTGGCAGGATTCCTTCTTCCTGTTTCTCGCCATCTTCTTTTTCTGGTTGCTCAGTATATGAGCTGTGTCTCCTTCTTGCCCACCTCCAGCCAGAGGAGAATCAGTATTGGGGTCTCTGCTGACCCTTCCTTACTTCTGGACCCCCAGCCCCAGCCCCTCCTTTCGTTGGCCAAGGCTTACCCTGGTCACTCCCCAGGAGGGTGTGGGAGAAGTGACAGGCATGCACAGGATGAGACAGCTCTGTGCTCTGAACTAACTGCTGGCAGAGACCTCCAGCCTGGGCGAGGAGGACAGATAGAAGTGCCTGCTTGTCCTCGCCTACCCCTTTGCTTTCCCTCAGATATCTTGATGTTGAAAGGTGGGCAAGGTTCCCTCTGACTCCCCTTCCTCCTCTTCTTGTTGGCTTAA
>NDGM011138521.1:0-14570 GCA_002564305.1 Octomys mimax | reverse complement strand
GCCAAAAGCAAATTTTCTATTCCTTATTAACATCCAAGAACTCAGCAATTTTTATTAAAAAATGGATACTCGGGAAAGAAAGTCAGGGAGGGTGACTAATTTTAGAGCAATTGAGTTAATTTAAATATCAACAAGGGCACATTACTTAAATGTTAACTGTTCTAAAAGACAAAAGCATGGAGAAACTATTTAAGAAAATCCCTAGTCCATCAAAAGATATTTATTAAATAAAATAATCTACATCATCGTACACCCTCAGCAATGAAAGTATCTTGGGAAAGGTGGGAAGACAACACGATATTTACTCTCAAAGTAAATATACTCTAACAGGGTTATGAAACTCTAAAAGAGCTATAAAAAAAGAACCTTAGATAAGAATATCATAATAGAGAAGGCCAGAAAGAATCCTCTGTGTTCCAACAGCTCACTTGAGCTCTGCCTCCACAGAGAAAGTAGCAAGAGCATGAATCTCAAACGCATAATTCAGAGATGCTCTGGTATGCTGGTCACCAGTTTATGCCTGAGCCCCACAGCTGCTACTACTATCAATCAGTCACCCTTCGAGAATCTGTGTACAAAGAGCTATAGATGAGACAGTGAAGTAGTGGAAAGAATTTCCCCTTGAATGATGATTTTTGCATTAAATCTCTCAATATTTTCTACCCCATGTCAGATAAATTATTGAGAAGCAAACCATAGCATTCCACCAGTTAAATAAATTAAGCATCTCTATTGACAAAGTGCCATATTGAGGTAAGCGTTGACTTCAATACTGCGAATTTCTCGCACATCCTACTTACTCTTCATGGGAAAAATCCCCCATAATTAAGTCAGTCACTTTTAACATTAATTTGGTAAGCACTGAAAATGTTAATTATCGTTAACTGTGCCATGTTGTGAATACTTCTCATATTTTGCCTCAAAGAGCCATTGGAATAAATGTTGTAATTCTTAAAAGAGGAAAAAAATAATAATTTTGACAGCAAAGTGACAAGAAAGAATTAAAACTTAATAGGGTAATAGGAAGAGAAGAAAGAGACAGGTGAAAATGAGGGAAATAGAAGTGGGGAAGGCCTTTACAACACTGCAGATTTGTGGGCCCTTCAAGACCAGCTGACTCAAGCTCAGCACCATTACCATTCTGTATTAGGTAACTGTTATGATTAGCTGTCCTGTGCATTATAGGCTATTTACCAGCATCGCTGGTCTTCGCAGCATCCTCGCAATAGTGACACTGAAAATGTTTCTATAGGTTACCATATGTCTCCTGGGAAGCAAAGCTGCCCTTAGTAGGAGAACCACGGGGTTAGGAAATGTCATCATTCATCAACATGAAAGGCCTTGCATATGCTACCCAAGAATCCTTGGAATTTATTTGAAAGAATGTGTCTTCAGAGTTAAATTCCTAATCCACCTGAATAAACTAACTTGATCTTACATGTAATAATCCTCAGTATAACAAGTATGATTTTATTTTTTCTAAAATACTATGATAGCTATCTATTTAGACTCCTTGGAGGTCTGCTGAATTGCATTAATTAAATGTGTACTTATTGTAAAAGACATTCTATTTTAATGCAATTGTTGCATTTATCAAAAAGTAATAGAAAGCTCAACATCATAGTATGTTTGAAACATACTACAGGATACTATATCATTTTCCAGAGTATCTAGATGAATAAGCCCTTGATTCTATTACCTATTTATACCTAATAAAGTAAATGAATCTCACATCCTTCCTAAACTACTCTCGAGTTCCATCCTCTGCTTTGTACTGGCCAACCACTTAGCTGTCTTCTTCTCAAGTTCAGCAAAGATGAACTTTGACGTATATAGGATGAAAAGGTACATTGGCATTAATGTCAAAATGTTAAACCGGAAGACAATATGCCTATTGGAGAAAAATGTCTTATGCTTCTAACAGAAAAGAATGAGCATAGGTTGTTATCTATGTGTGGAATTTAAAGTCAGTCCATGGAGAAATTACTTTAAGGATTTTCAGACTTTAGACTCAGTGGAATGAGTCACAGAAAGAAATTAATTTTACTTACTGATTATTTTAATAGAAGGATAAAATTTACACAAAAGAAGAAAATAACTCTGCTAAATTTGATTCTAGTCAAACTCCACACAGAACATTATGTTCAGCTGAGAAGATCACTGACAAACTAGAAATTATACAGATGAGAACATTTCATGGTAAGGAGGATGTGAAGACCATAACTAATAAAAAATGAGGACAGAAAGGCTAAAAGAAACTATACTCTTTGTCCTCAAAGATCAAAATGAAATCAATGTGCATCATTACTGCTACAAATATTAACATTTTAAACCACTATGTGTTGCTTTACTGTCAAATGCAATGCTAAACATTCGCCCACATATCTCACTTTATTACACCAAAAGTGTGTTCAAGCTCAAAAAGCTAGTGATAGCAGAGGTCAGATTGGAATACATACTCCAGGTTCCAAATTTCACACTTAAAAACACTATACTCTACAGTGTGGGTAGAGAGAAGATAGTCAAGCCTAACCGAAAAGCATTATTCGGTAAATATCTCAGTTCAAAACAGTTAAGAACAACGTAGATTCACCTATATATTTCTGGACTAACTGGAGTCTCTCAAACTTTATAGTTACTTTTTTTCAAATGTATTCAGTACAGGGTTTTACAGGGTCAGTACACAGATCAGACTCATAGTAATCCTTCTGTTTTCAGCCTTCCAAGCACTGGAATTGGTACACTCCACCACACCCAGTCTCAGTCACTGTAGTCTCAGCATGCCCTGGGGTGGGGCCGGCATGGCTTGTGGTGCCAGGCATTGAGCCCTGGTTTCTGCACCTGCCTAAGCAAGCACTTTAGTCTGCTGAACTATCTGGCCATCCCGATAGTCACTTATTAAATAGGTGCTGTGAGATCATAAAGAAGAATATTTAGGAGAGGTCCTATGTGTTCGGCAGTAAATATTCTATGATCAGAGGTTATCGGATATTTTAGCAGCGCTGGATTTCCAATTGTTATTAGCAGTTTTATAGATGAGATAAGGTAACTCTAAGGTAGAATTTGGAAAGTTGAAAATCTTTCAACCCTGAGATTCAGTTTTCTAAAATATTTTTCAAATATTTATTTAACTATCAAAAGTAAAACTAGACTATTTTAGCTTGTTTAAGAAATGATTTTTATTAAGAAATAAATAACATGAGAAATCATTGGAAAACTTTAACAAAGATGTTGAGGGGCTGGGAAGATAACACAGGGACACAAGTACCTGCCCGGTGAGTGCAAGATCCCAATTCTGATCTCTGATACCACAAAAAAAAAAAAAGACATTAAGACCAATCAAGACTATCATAGGATGATTATATTCTACTCCTTTTTAAGTTTTCTTACTATATTATATGCCTGGCTATAAAAAAGACAGGATGTGGAAATGTTTATTGTAAAAATTAAAATGTTCTTCCCATCCCTTCCCTATTCCAAGACTCATTTCTCAGATGCAATGCCTTTCACCATTTAGGTTTTCAATTATTTTGGTGTTTTCTACTAAAAAATCATTAAATAACATACATGTATTATCTGTTAAGATTTACTAATTTTAGTATCTAGTGATCTGCTATAACAGTGAGTTGTGGGCCAGTCAAATAGCTCAGTGGATTAAAGTGCCTGCAAGCAGGAATAGGGGACAAGAGTTCAATCCCCAGGCCTGTCATGCCGGCCCTGCCCCCAAGGCATGCTGAGACAGCAATTGAGACTGTGCTTGGTAGATACGCCTGTAATCCCAGCTCTCGGGAGGCAGTAAACAGGTGGATCACTATGAGTCTGATCTAGTAGTGAGATCCTGAACAACCTGTAGACCTTTTCCTAAAAAAGAAACCAAAAAAGAAAAAAATAAAAAGTAAAATAGTGAGATGTTAGGCTACTTAAATAGCTGCATCTGCACTTTCCTTATCCATTCTCAGTTTGTCTTTTGTTACTTTCATAATGTGAATAATGTACCCAGATCTGAAAGGATTATTGTAATGCGTGTGTGGATCCTAAAACAGTGGGCTAGGACAGTGTGACAGAGAGCCTCTCGGGTGGGCCACACCTCTTTATTCATCATGCTTTTATAATTCTCCCCTTGAACTAGGCTGGACCTGTGACTTAATGTGACAAAGGCAATGGGATGTCACTGCCATGGCACATTATATGGGGCTGCCTTGCTGGTTTGAAGAAGTGGCCCTGCTGAGAAGGCCTATGTGATAAGAACTTGTAGGTTTCATACAGGGGTCTAGAAGCTAAAAGGAGTTATCAACCAAGAGCCAGCAGAAGCCAGGGCTTTCAGTTCTACAACCAAAAAGAATTTAAATCTGCCAAAACCTGACAAGCCCAGATGTAGATTTTTCAAGTCAAGCCTCCAGACAAGCCAAGATCACGGCTTAGCAGTTCCTCGACCACAGCTTATAAGACCCCTAGCAGAGATCTCATTCAAGTTGCTCCGGAAACTCCTGGTCCACAGAAACTGTGAGATAACAAGTGTGAATTACTAAGATACTAACTTTGTAGCAAACTTGTACAGCACAATGGAAAAACTAGCATGGTGAGTTAACAAAAGTCCAGGCAAGAAACTATGCAATCCTGAGCTGGGTTTGGGAGCACAGGAAGGACATAGACGTGTAAGACAGCCATGCTCTGTAGAAGAAATAACTGACTTCAACACAGAGTTATTGTAGGGTGACAAGGAGAACCTAAGTCAGAGATGACTCTCAGATGCCAAACATTCATGACAGAGAGAACAGTGGTACCATTATCAAAAAGGAGAAATGTCAGATGCATGCTGATGTCATAATGCTCATTCTGAAAGCCATCTGAATCATTCCTTAAATACTTATCTTCAGGTCAAAGATCTATAGTGTACTAAGCACAAAAGATGAGGGACCTCTAAGTCTAGAATTCGGCATTCTTACCTCTAAGCTTTTAGCTCAGCTTCCCTCTGACCACGTTCTTGCCCCACTGAACTATTAATTACCTGAACTGACTTTGTATGCGTCCTCTGCTTAACCCAGCTTCACCTCCTCCTCATTCCCATAATTACGTTATCCCAAGAAGAACTTGCATTTTATTTTGTTTTGTAAGGAGAAATGTGATGACCCTCGCAGAAGAGTTCCAACTGAAGCCAGCAGGAATACAGTGTCAGCAAGCCCAGAGTGGAAAGCCAGGCAAGAATCATGCAAATAAGAAGGAGTAAAGACAACTAGTTCTTCTAGTTTCATTTTTAACAGTTCAAAGCCAAGTGTTATAAAAATCACACTGAATAAAAAGTAAAGAAAGTGGGATGGCAAAGTGTAAAAAGCTGGAGAATGAGAGGCGAAGAGGGGGGTGTAAGAGAAGATAACAATATATTTTTGGAGAAGAAATATTTAACCACTACATTTGAAACTGAAGAGATCAGTGGTGACTTATAAGAAGATTTCTAGTATTTAAAATGAGAAAGGAACCAAGATCAAGAACAAGAATGATAAATGAACGCATTATCCCAGAGGTTTCATCTGTTCTGTCACTTACTTCCGGTACTATGACATGGCTTTGAAGCCGCACTACAAAAATGAAAGCATCAACTCTCTAAAAGTTGAGTTGCCTACAGTCCTAACCTGAAACATGGGGAACCAGACCAAGGTCCAAGGTCACCTAGACTGAAAGCCCCTGCATCTCTGTCTTCCCACATCACTCCCCTGAAGGATGAACACAAACACAGATCGAATAAGGAAAGAGAAATATCAGAATATTTCAACTAATAAAAACAGATGGCATCACAGAAATAAAGTATAACAGCACAAATATTTTATAGAAAGAAGATAAGGAGCAGGGTGAAAGGCCCAATGTCACAAGATAATTCCATTGGCCACAGTTATTAGCATATCACTTACAATATACCAGGAAAAGGTCTAAATTTTTGACACATCTTAACCAATTAAATATTCATTATTAATCCTTTATTACAGAGATTTATAATTCTGCCTTTTAAAAAAGGAATCTGACATTCAGAGAGGCCAGGCTAGCTCTCCAATGAGCAAGAGGAGAACCAGACTGAAGCCTAAGCGTTCTGTCTCTTGTGTTCACAGCCCAATAGGAAACTAGATCAAGATACAAATTTGATTTGTGTGCCTCCTAACTCATGTTCTCTCTACTGTGCTATATGGATCAAGAGAGGAAGATTGGAAGGCTTTCTAGAATCTCCTGGATTTCAGAGGCCATTCAAAAGCTGTCATCAGTAGTCCAGACATGGTGGCACATGCCTGTAATCCCAGCCCTGGGGAGGCTGACAACAGGAGGATCACTATGAGTCTGAACTGCATAGTGAGACCCTATACCAAAATACATAAGATGAAAAAAAAAGCTGTCATTAGCAAAAGTGGAAAAGCAGCTACCTAGTCCAAGAGAGCTAAGTGCCTAACTTACAATCTTCTCGGCAGAAGCAAAGGGTAAGGCCCCTTCCCTTTGCCTGAGCTGTCCTCTACCACAACAAAAAGCCTAACGTTAACATCCTTAGCAGAGGGAAACACTCAACAAGGCCTTAAAGTCAAACCTGGGATGGAGCTGGTGGGCAACTCAGAGTGATAGGTCCCAGGTGGCCAGCATGCACTGAGCATGCATAAAGACAACATCCAAGGGAGTGCCAGAAGCAGAGGAAGCCCAGGATAGAAATAGTGTGGTGGCGTGGAGAGAAAAAACAGCAGCACAGGGACAATTCTGAATCAAAACAACAAATCCAAGCTAACTAATCATGCAAGTCTCCAAGACCCAGTGATCCCTGCACTGGTCCTAAGTAATGTTTATTCTTGGCGTGCTCCAGTAGAGTTGTTATCTGGACATGACTATCTTGGCGGAGTACCAGTCCTCAGGTGCGCAGTTAGCTGAGGTGAGCGAAGATCAGGAAGGCAAATCAGTGGAGCTCAAAGGGCCTACCACAGTTGGAGGGAAACCTCCATTGCCATTGTAGATAAATGTGAACATCCTCTTATGGTAAATCTATGAAATAGCTTCCATTTAAATTTGATTTGATGGAACCGGGTGTGGCGTAGCGTCCCATGACCAAACAGAACTCTCATTTGTTAGCAACAGCTACTAAAATCACTGCGCCTTTCACTGGCAACCATGCCAAACAGCGAGCTTTTGAGGAAGCTTTTAAATAATAAAGCAGGAGTTGCCAAATAATTTTTGAATTGGATTAGCACGATAAAAATTGAAGAATACCTTTAGTGCTGCTTAATTCTCAATTTACATTTTACATATATTAAAAAAGAATAATTGCACTTAATTGTTAGTGTATGTCTTAAAATGAAATATAATCTAGCTAGGTTACCAATGCTGCAAAATTTATTTCACATTGTGACTCAGAGGTTTGTCCAATTTCTATGTTGAAGATAAGCAAATCTGCCATGACATCCAGGCATGAACCAAGCCGAAGAATTAATCAATTTTGGAAATGAAAGTACAATACCTCATCTTTTCCTATAAGCAAAGTATTTTCCAAAACCACGCCTGTCTCTGGATTCAATACTTGCACTCGGTATTGGTTAATGATCCCATTAGGCTGTCGTGGTTTCTTCCAAGTAATTGTTATTTCTGTGGCTTCTACCTCTGTTACTTGTAAATCAAATATTGCACCTGGAACTGTGTGTGAGAGAGAGAGAGAGAGAGAGAGAGAGAGAGAGAGAGATTTAAAAATACATCTTCAAATGAAAACAATTGCCTTTCATAGATTGTGATTTAAACTATGTAAACAACTGTACTAGAAAGCTGACTACAATAATATAATTTATTAAAAAGTAAATAAGTTATAAGGTTCTCTAAAAACACAGATATTTAATATTGTTTCTGCACATGGTTTTCAAATTGTAACTAGAATATGATAACATGGAATAATGTTCCAAAGTCAAAATGCCATACTGTTTGGTCAGAACTAAATCATTAATAAAATAACTTTCAGAGAAACTGTTTATAAATGATGAATGCCCAGATCAAACCTTGAAGGCTTTAAAAGTTTTAATAAAATATCAAAATTGAATACATATTACTTTTCATACAAAGAAATATAGTTCATAAATCCAAATAGGTCATCTTTTATTAGATGAAGGGTTCCTGCTGAATATTCAAATTAATCACATGAACCTCAAAGTTCAGGCGACTTCACTGTACAGTAGCAAAGAAAAAACAGTTTAAGATAAAGCACCAAGTACTTAAAGAAACTCTAGTCACCAGCAGTATTTAGGAAACCTCTCAGTGCCCCAAAAGGCCTGAACCAAATGTACACCCCAGGTTTTGACTAGTTTTGTCTAGAGTTTATTGTGTTGATTTGAATAATTCTCCAGCTCTTATTTTCCATATCTATAATTTGTATGAGATTTTGTTTTGTAACTACAAAAGGATACTGTAAAGAACCAATGGATTAAGACTATTTCTAAAATATAAACTCAAAAATGAGAAAACAGAACATAAAGTCGCCTGAACATAAAATGTTCGCCTCTTATAACTCAGGATATAGCAACATAATAAATTAATTACCCTAAAGTGTTTGACAATAGTATTGCTTGAGGAAATTTCTGACAGAAGACAGACACACTGCCTTAAAAGGAAACAGAGAAAAATGACCCTGTCCATTCTTAAAACAATGAAAAGAAACTCAAAATTATGTTACAACTTCGTTAAATATTTATAATTAATGAACATAATTATGGTTAACTGTGAGCAAATTATAATTTATAAAATTTTTATCAAATAAGTTATGAGCTTTTTCCTTTTCTTCATGAAATAACCAGTAAACAAAATTACTATTATAAGAATATGCTTATTTCTGAATATTTCTTGAGTAGTTGATGATTAAAGAAATAAATTAATCATCCTGGTGGCCAAAATTCCAGTCTCCAGTATTGGCAATGCTTGTGCTCACAACCGGAGACAAATATAACATGGACACATATCTATAACTTGCTAATTCTTTCAATCTGCTTTTCTGGGCCAGCCAAATAGCTCAGCAGATTAAAGCACCTGCAAGCAGGCTCAGGGGCTGGGGGTTCGATCCCTGGGCCTGCCATGCCAGCCCTGCCCCCAGGGAGCACTGAGATGTCGATTGACACTGGGTGTGTTGGTGTGCGCCTGTAATCCCCTAAACAGGTGGATCACTACGACTTGGATCTAGTAGTGAGACCTTGAACACCCAGTAGACCCTTCCCTAAAATACAAAAAGAAACAACAATCTGCTTTTCTGAATACCTCTCAGCCTATGTGTATAGGCGGATCTGCCTATAAGTGTTCTAATCTGCTGAAAAGTTTTGATATTAGAAGGACAGGGGAAGGGGTCTAGACTAGGAGCCCAAAATTATCAGGCCATTCATTCCTCAGTCAAGTCTCAGCACTCATCCCATCATCCAGGTTCCAAACACCTGGGAATAGGAGGAGGAATAAAACAGGTAAATCTCCCTGTTTACAGAGCTTATATTTCTATCGTTACCTTTCTTCACATATGTTGTTCAAGGATGAATACAAACTACCTATGACAAGAACACAGGTATTTAAATACCAGAGTTCCTGTTCTATCATTCTTTTGCATTATATTTTGGGGTGGCTGTGTAGAAAAGCCTTTATCAGTGTTCCATTACATAAATCACAGAAGAGATGGGCATTTTTCCATTTAATATGAACTGATGATACAGAATTTTAACAGAAGAAAAGCAGTTTAATGCCTACATAAATCAATCATATATCTGAACTCTGTTTTTGAAAAATAAGTGAAATAGTCTATTCCAGTTGATGCAATAGGAAAAAATGTACTAGGAGGATAGCAAAGTTATCCAGTTCAGCAGAAAAATAAAACATATATCTGCTATGATACATATATCCATGTCTTTTAGCCTACAAGCCAAACCTGCAATAGTAGAAAACATTATTTGTTTTATCTTTTAATTTATATTTTTCAATAAAACTTAAGTACTGCTTCATGACACTAATCCCTAAAATCACAATTCAAGTAAAGATTAAGTGGTTCTGTATTTTTCTCTGGAGAAAATCTTGGGGAACGAAGGAAATTGGATAGACATCGTCACATCTCTTGTCTTTACAAAGATACTTGATCTGTTATACCACAAATTCTTATAGAGAAACCAGAGAAGTGTGGATTTGATCTAACTCCTTTAAGATTGATGCAAAATTAACTTAAAAAATCAAATATACACAGGACAATTATTCATGGTATAGCAGGACTTTTGAAGGTATTGTCCCTGCATGCTACTAAATCATTCTTGAATCAATACATTTGTAAATTTTGGCAATAAAAAAAGCACAAACATGATTGTTAAAAAATATTCCAAATGAGTTAAAGTTGGTAAATGCAAAACTATTAGGAGAAATGCAATGGGAGAAATAGCATTGTAGTAAAAGAAATGCACTAAAACATCTTTTTTTCCATGATCTAGCAAATCAAACTTCCATTAGCTGTACATTTTGGAAAGAAAAAAAAAAGCCAAAGACACACACACACACAAAAAAAAAAAAAAAAAAAAAAAAGCTGATAGGCTTTCAATGGTTTTTCAACAAAGATTTTTACTACTGTTTGCAGAAAATAACAAGTTGAAAACACTGAGGACAACAAGTCTTCCCTCTTATATTTAATTCATAGAGGAGAACTTAGGAATTTTTTTTAATTTAATTACTCATCTATCTATTCATTTGGTACAAAGTCTCACCTTGCAGCTCAGACTCATAGCGAGCCTCCTGCCTCAGCCTCCTCAGCACTGGGATTCTAGGCATGTGCCACCACAGCAGTATTGGCGGCATGGTACAGAGCCAACGAGGCGTGTGGTACTGAGGATTGAACTTAGGTCCTTGTGCTTGCCAGACAGGCACTTCATCCACTGAACTATCTCCCCAGCACAAAAATATGAATATTAACAATATGTTTGATTTTAAGAAACAGTGATGCTGAAACTCCTTATATGGTGTCACTGACACCAATGACAGAAAAGGTTATTAGAACAAAAATTCACTTACTTTTTTTACCTTCACATGAATAATAAAATACTGTTATCCATGTTACATTTATCAGTGCTACTTGATTTTGAAATAAGCTGCTTTATGATAGTCCGTATTATTGAAGATTATTATATTATCAATTTTTTCCCAAAATCATCTCCTTTTCATGTTTAGCTATATACACGCTCAGTAAAATATTAAAGGTAGTATATGTACAAATTTTAAGAACAATTAAAAGGAAATTTACAGGGGCTGGGTAAATGGCTCAGTGAAATAAGTGCTTCCCTGGCAAGCCCGAGGGCCTGAGTTCAATCCCTGGGTCCGTCAAAAAAAGAAAAAAAATGGAAATTTACTAATAAGATGCTGATTGCCTTGATGAAGTAGACTAGAACTTCTGACATCCTCAGTGTTAATAAAATCAACCCCACTGTAATGTGATAGCATATGTCTTTTTCTATAAGAGCTCCACTCAATATGTCTATGAATACTTTGAGATTTATTAGAATACCAGTTCTTTTAGAAGATATTAATTTTTAAGAAGCAGCCTAGTGCAATGTATTTTGAAAACACAGTACTTTTAAATATGAGGTAGAAAATAAATTGGTAATCTTAATTGAATACAAAGATCCCTGTATAGCAATAAGTGAAAAACAACAATCTCAAATTAAGATTTCGATATAATTTGATGTAGATAATTCTAATAAATTATCATTTTCATGCCAAGATTCCTTTATGGAGAAGTATTCATGCGGGTACCAGGATTCATTAGAGTTAGAGAAGCCAAAAGGTTCACTTCCTGCATTTGCGGCAAGGCACAAAACGAGCTTCCTAGGCTGAACACTCCCCAGACAATTCCTTAGCAGAAGGCAGGCAGAAGACAGTGAGAACAGGGCCCTCCTCGCTTTACAGGACTCTGTCTGTTGCTGACAAACCCCTAAGAGAGCCACTGAGGTGTAGAATAGAAGGGCAGAATGTAGCTGGGGAAGAAAGGGTAGAACAGAGAACAAATCGCTTTGCGTGAGGCAAAAATGGAGCCATCCGTTCAAAATGATTTAGTATGCAAAACAGGCCATGAGAAACGCACTGAACAACGTTCTTAAACTTCTACCTATTATGTGAATTAAAAGTGCACAAATAGAGAAAAATGAGGTTTTAAGTGAGATACAAAATGAACAACACAGCACTATGTAGCAATGTATTTTTTGTCAGATGCTGTAGACCAGCAATGACAGCAATAAACACTAATCTTGACATATGGGTTCATTTTAGAAGCTCCAAAATTGGCTGGCCTTGAACAAAGGCCAAAGTTTGGGATTTACCCACTTGTGTAACATAAAAAACAAGACAGAGGGTTAAATAGTTGGCTGAGAAATGCTATTAAGAATGAAATCAAGGGCTCTGCTATATTTGATACCATTCATAAATGTCTCTAGCTTTCTGGAAAATGTTTCAGAGCAGATTTTAGACCAAGATGGAAAAACTTAAGGTCTGGTGGAGAAGCCAAACAAAGCTAAATCTCTTTTAATGGAACCAGAATGGTAAAATTTTAATGTAGAAAGTGAAAGTAGTTTCCTTATTGAGTATATATGCCTGTCTGTACACTGTAACTATGGATACAGGAGAATTTTCAAGTGAAATAGATAAACATAATTTTACCTTCCTTCACCAATATCAAATTTTGTTTTGGGCAGTGAAAAGTACAAAACTTCCTAATGATTGCTGCCCTCTAATGGCCAAATACTTCAGTGATTTATCAAAGGAATGCATGCCCAATCTAGTGTGTTTTGAGGTGTGTGTGTGTGCTCATGTGTGTGCATGTGTGTGTATTTGTGTATTTATCTTACAAGCTATTATATGTTAGCTAACACATACAAAATGACTGGAAAATTTGTGTTTATTGTGAAAATGACTTTCTTATCAATAGTTGCAATTTCTAAATAAAAATGAATATATTTATTATAGAGCCAATAACATGCTAACATTTCCTACAACAGTAGTGTTTATTTATAATAATGATGTTTAATGAATATATATAGATTTCTCAGCAGAAACATTGTTTCCATAATTTCAGTAAATGCTGATAAATACTTAGTTTATAGCCATCAGAAATCTTATAAACATATGTCCATAGAAATTGGAAATACAGGGATTGTTTCAAAACTAATTGTGTGAGGCAAATATTGCACATTAAACAGTGAAGGCTGAATAATGTTCAGTGTGGATTTAATTTATGACTTCTTGAGATTTAGCTGATATTCATTGAATCGCTAACAGGCTACACATAATATTTCCTAATCTTGTTTGATCTTTGGTTCTTTTCATGATAAAGCTTGCTATGGACTTAATGTTCTGGAAAAGCACATGTTCAGAATAAATTAGATAGTCACTTGATAAGGAAATAATGTAAACGAAGTAAATAAAAACTAACTGCTTTTAAAATTATGTCTTGGGGCCAGGGAGATAGCTCAGTAGAATAAACACTTGCCTGGCAAACGCAAGGGCCTGAGTTCAATCCCCGGTACCATCAAAAAAATAAAATTATGTCTTATGAATTCAATGAAATACACAAGCATCTAAGAGTATCTCATTAACCCTTTAAAGATTTCTTACCATCTGGAGGAGTAAATATTGAAAGATTCGACTTAGGTCCCATCCCTGCACTGGTTTCGGCCGCAATGTAGACATCATACATTGTAAACGGTGTTAAGTTAGTGAATACGAACTTAAGATCTTTTGTGCTATTATCCAAAATCCGACCTGCAAAAGGCAGACGAGAGCAACGGACATTTTATATCAAGAACGTAATCAGTCTAACATTTACATATAGCACCGAACATAGAGCAGAAGTGTTAGCCTACGCATGAAAATTTGCTATGATAACATTTAAAGTCAATATATTTTAAACATTTGGCTTGGTAGTTAATTAATATTAAGCTGAAATAGTGGAAAGTACATGAAAATCTCCCAGTATTGAGTATTACTTTTATTAAATCATAAATTTCTGTTTAATTATGACTTTACTACTGACACTGAAAAGGGAAACGTTGGGTCTGGGAAGATAGCTCAGCAATATAAGCGCCTGCCTGGCAAGTACAAGGTCCTGAGTTTGATTCCTGGTGCTGAAAAAAGAAACCTTACATTTTATAAATACAAAAATTACAGTATTTTACAACTAAATTTATCACATTAAATTACTAATTTTTTCCTTTTTTTTTTTTTTTCAGTACCGGGGACTGCATTCAGGACCCTGTGCTTGCTAGGCAAGAGCTTATTCTACTGAGCTATCTCCCTAGCCCCTATATATTTTTTTATAAATCACTAAATATTTTCATTGTTTTCTATGAGAGGCTATATTTAGAAAAATTTTCTACTTTGCCTCTGAACAAACTTCTCTGAATAATTTATTAGAAAAATTCTTTAAATCTTCAACTTTTCCTCCGCCTCTTTCCTTCTCCTACTTGCTCTGAGTGAAATCAAGTTCTCATTTAAGAAAACTGCTGGGCTGGAGAGATAACTCAGTAGAATAAGTGCTTGCCTGGCAAGCGCAAGGGCCTGAGTTCAAT
>NDGM011138517.1:0-14914 GCA_002564305.1 Octomys mimax | reverse complement strand
TTTGTGATCATAACAAGAACTTTCTCCTTTTTCTTCTCAACCTTTGATTTAGCAGCTGTGTACATTGTCTTATGCAAAGACTTGCTGGAATACATAGCAGATCAGGAATATCTACCAATTCCTCTAACCAGGTCAGGATTTCGGCTGCAGTGGGGCGGCCTCTTCTTGGACTTCTTTACCTTCTTCACCTTTCCCTTTTTATCAGCACCACTGACAGCTGCCTTCCTGGCTTCAGATTTCTTCTGTTTGGTGTCTAGCTTCTCAGTTTTCTCCCCCAGCATCTTGCAAGATGGAAAGAGAACTGGAGATCCCTGCATTCCTAACAGTGGCTCCTAGAGCCAAGAAGTGCTAAATACTTTCTCATGAAGTGCACATTTTAATGATCTTCTGTTTTCTCTTATACTTACAAAAGTATGACTCATATGCAAGCAAACATTTAAGAAATGGAATAGAGTGCAAAGAAACAAAAATAACCTATAAGCCACTAAACCACAATTCTTGTCTGCTGCAGGGACTTTGTGTTCAACTTCAGGGAAAACAAAGCAGAGATGGAAGGAACAGAGAAGAGAATGTTCCATGAGTCATGCATATAAGGGACTCTGTGGGTTTATGTACAAAGAGTAGACACACATCCTCCTGTGGGGAGGGCTTGACCAACACCAGCCAGGGACATGAGCTTGCCCCAGAGAAGAAGGAATTTCTCCTTCATAATCATTACAGATGCATGAGGTCAATTTAAAAAAAGGAACCCATCTACAAAGTAAAGACTTTCAATATTTTGCTTGACTCAAAAAACTAAAGAATATATAATAATTGAAAAAGATGGAAATGAAAGCAGAGTTCAGCTATAAGGAAAAGAGAACTGAGGTAATAGTCTTCCAAAACAAGGAGACTGATAGAATAAAGTGAGTGGGTTAGGGTATATGTATGAGCAGTTTTGTTGTTGCTGGTTTTGTTAACATTCTGCTACATATCACTGAGATTTAGTGGCAGGGTAAATAAATGGCTTGGGGTATTAGTCTTCTCAGGCTGCCTTGACCTTCTGAATTTAACATTTGAGAATAAAGTTTTAGGAGATAATTGCTATTGATTCATTGATTCTTTCATTAAATCTAACTTGAGGTTTACCACATCCAAACAGCATGGCAGTGCCCCAGAAGAGGACTAACACAGCATTGAATCCCTCTTCAGGAGCTCAGGCTAGCAGAGCCAGACTGAGAGAAGGCACCAAACAAAGTCCTCACAAGCAGCCACCACTCTGAGAACTAAGGAGGCTGCAGGAGGAAGCCAGCAGGGCTCCACATGGGACAAATATTGTGCTGAGTCTTGAGGTAACTGTGTGCTCAGTGGGGCCACAAAGGTGTTTCTGAGGAGCTCAGAGAACATGGAATGCAGGAAAAGTCCAGCTAGGCCTGAGCATTAGACACATGGGATGAGTGGGATGGAAGTCTGCAGGACAAGACTGGACCAGTAGGCTGTGGTACCACATGGGACCCCAGGGGACATGACAGGGACTGTAGAACTTAGGCAGGAAACAAAGGGAACCCAGCAGAGGTTATATAAGTGGTTCCCACAGAGCAAGAGGAGTGGATAGATTTGGTAAGAGCCCAGAAAGCGCTTCTGTTAGGAGGTTGCTTCATGGCCAAGTTGGGTGGGGGGAGCTGTGTGGAAGGATCTTGGAGCTTGGCCATGGCCACCGAGCTAGGTAGAAGGAGGAATATACTCAAATAGATAGACATGAAGCAGGAATTCTCATGTGGTGTCTCTTCTCTGAGGAAGGAAGAACAGAAACAAACATGCCCTTGACTCATGGATGGCTTTTGCTGGTAGGGTCCCCAGGACCTGTTACCAACATCCACACCCCCTAAGTCCCTAGTTCCCTTGACCTTGGCAAGAGAGGCGACCCTGAGCCCTTTGACCATGCCTCATGACTTGAGTCTCCAGGTCTCTGTGCAATTTGAGAGGGTAACCTGGGAAGTGTGGCCATTTAGATTTGCCTTCAAAGCTGTTACTGGCAAGATACAAAGCTGGTAATCTTTAAGTGGATCCTCTACAACATCCTTATGGAAGGCAGCAAGCAGTCAGATCTTGGCTGCTTCCCTTCCAAAGTCCTGTCAGACTGTGGGATGCCATGGACAGTGGAACAGATCATCCAGGCCTTCCCTAGCATCTGCCACCATTCTGCTGTAGAACTGGAGCAGCCACTATGCTGCAAGCTGTCATGGATGATTAGGACATCCACAAGGGTCCAAGAGGATCTATCACCACTAGAGGATAGCACTGCCACAGCAGGCTGGTTGTCACTAGTTCTGCAGCACCTTGTTACCCTCCTGCCTGCTCCCAGAGGGTATGACTCTGGCAGCTCTCATAGACCCTCTGCCTTAGCTCTCCACCCCCACACACCCAAGCCAGGCCTGCCTACAGCTGGATAACCCAGCAGGAAAAGCCTCACGAGGAGCTGTCAGAGCTCTAGCCATCACCTGCCCACAGGAAGCCAGGGGGGCTCTGGGACACTAATGAGCAGGAACCCAGGGGCCATGGGCATGGTAGCTCTAAGATATCACCCTGGCTGGAGAGGCAAGGAGAAAGGTGGAGGTGCCTATAAACGAGATGCATTCATTCATTCATTCAACCATTCTTCCAACATCTGTTTTCTGGGGACCAGCACAGGTGACCCCGGGGGACACACTCCTGAGCAAGAGGGACAGCTGCAAATCCCAGCAGGCAGCCCTGAGACCATGAGCAGAGCGCTGTGCCAGCATGTGCCTTTGGCACGGGAGGCCTGGAGGCTTCAAAAAGGAGAAGCACATAATTTAAAGAATGAAAGATGATAGCTGAAGGGCTGATGAGATAGCGCTGGGAGAGCCCCCGGAGCACTGGGAAGGGGAGGCAGGAGCAGGCCCAGGCATCCATAAGATGCCATGGGCAACAACATTGCTGTCCTAGGCCACCGCATCTGGCCCTCCTAAAGGTTCCTAAGTAAGCAGTGGCTTGGTCAAACTCATGAACCTGCCAATTTGCTAGGTAAAAGATGGACAAATGTCAGCAACTTTACAAGGGTCAACCTAGGCCTGTGTGGCTCACATGCCCACTCCAAGTGAGTTTCCCTCCTGAAGGACACAATGTCATGGGAAAGAGGAAGAGAACCTGTGCAGCTGAGCAGGGTGAGGAGGGGACAGTGGTCCTCAAGGACACATAGGGACCATGAGATGATGCTTGGGCATGAATCTTAGGAGAGCTGGTGGCCACCTGCAATGCCAGCCTTGTGTTGAAATATGCCCACTCAGGACCACCTGGAGGATGGCACAAAAGTGACCCTGGCAGCAGGGCCAGCTGCGGCCACTGAGATGGTCCCGCAGGAGCAGTGTGAAAGTAGGCATGCAAGACAGGACTCAGGGACACGTGGGACAGGAGGGCTCCTGTCCTCACAGCAGGGTGCAGCCTTGCATCCACTGGCATGCAGTGGGGGGGGGGGCTGGCACAGAAGGATAAAGGACAAAAGGTTGCCCACTCAGCTCTGATGAGGAAGGAAGCTAACTGGCTCCGACTGCCCACAGGCTAGCCACCATGTATGTGGGATTTAACTAAATCCTCTTCCACTGGTGCTGTGGCAGGAGTCGCTGCCTGTCAGCAGTTCTCTGAGGCAGCAGTTCAGAAGCACAGACCGCACCCTAAGCAGGCATCTCTCTGCCGTTGTTCATGTTCCTAGAGCTAAAACTGTCCACTCAATAACCTATGTAACTTGTGGTATATATAACACTTATGCCTAAAATATGGTGGCAAGAAGGGCTAAGCTCAAGAAGAACATACCAGAAACCTGCCCAGGATACCTGAAGCGGCAGGAAGACTGGCCTCAGATCCGACCCCTCGCTCACATGGCTGTCACTGGGCCCCACTCGGCTAATCAGCTAGGTCACTGCTCCTCCCCATATCTAGAGTGTGGGAGGTGGGGAATAATCAGTCCGGGGGTGAGGGGACTAGACTTCCAGCCTGAGGGCACACCCTACACCAAGGTGAGTACCCCTACTGGACGAAGGGGCTCAGCATAGCAGCCCCTCCCAACACCTGCCCAGGAGAAACCTGTGTCAGCCTACAGCACTGTCCTAGCAGACGGAGGTTTCAGGCAAAGGCTATCTAAAGACCTACTTAACAATTTCCAAAATAGTAGCAAAACATCCCCATAAAACTAAATGGCTCCCAGGGAAGAAAGCACATGCTACATTCTCGTACTTGTTTCCTTAATGGGGAACAGATCCCGGTGGCTGGGATTTATTTTCAGAAGTACACATCCACAAAAACCAGAAACATCTTGACAGGCTGCAGCATCCCTAATGGTTCTCAACTCTGAATTCCTAATTGAGTTAAAAGAAAAAAAGGGCAACCAGGAATTTTCACGCTGGTTTTGATTCAGGATTCAAAACAGAACCTATGATGTGCATTTATATATTGTTCCAAGTCATGTATAAACTGGTTCCCAATCCTTCAGCCCCCACCCCCAACACTGAAAAGAAAGGAGAAACAGATGGAGGCATGGATTCTGAACCCAGCAAACCAAAGAAGGTTGTTCTCTTATTACAAGATATTCAAGCTATCCTATGTTCTCCCCCAAATGCTTTAGACAGTTTAATCCATTTGCTAGTTAAAAGAGGAGACCTAGGCTGGGAGATGTTTGTGTAGCACCTGTTCTTTCCCACAGGGGATAAAGAGAACATTTCGATTTTTCCTTGTTAATTTATTATAGAAATTGACTACCCTTTTTCATTGCTTAAGCTAAATCTCAATACAATAAAGCATTCAGACATACCACGGAGTATGTAATATAGAAAGCATCCCCTTACCTGAGCAGTTTGCCCTCCAGCATTTCCATGTACTTCACAGTATTTTCCTTCACATTTGCTTCTGCAAGACAAAAATCCAATGTGAATCACCTTGCAGTCACAACTGAACAACACTGAGAGCTATCCAATTAGGAGCCAGGCCTGAAGCACCATGGCCAAGCCATCATAATGGCAGCATCCCATGCTGAGAAACACTGAGGTCCACCGGGGGTGCTGCCTGCATCCTGCAGTGGGGAGGATTCTCAAGCTCCAAGTCTTTTTGCAAGGACAGTTAAGAGATGGGGGAGAGGTGTCACTCTGCTGCCCTGGATTGATTCTTCCCTGGGGGACTTCTGGCAGTCTATCACTGGTTCATAGGACTCAGTACACGCTTCTCAGTTGGCAAGGGATAGGTTATAAAATACAGGGTATAGGACTGAAAAGTGGAAAATTTTGTGACTATTAATATTTTTGGGGGGAGAGTTGTTTTGTTTTGATGCAGGGTTTCTGTGTAGGCTGGCCTTGAACTCACTATATACACCAAGCTGGTCTCAAACTCAGGGTAGTCCTCTTGTCTCAGCTTCCTGACTGCTGAGATTATAGGCATGCACCACCACACCCAGCTGAGACTATTAATCTTAATTGCCATCTTGATTGCATTAAGATTGGATTGTGAGGGCATTAACTTCATGAATTAATCTATCAGTGAATTCATAACTCAATGTGCTTACTGGGAGGTGGAGCCTACTGAATGGATGGGTCCCTGTGGGTATGATCTTGAAGGGCACATCTTGTTCCTGAGCCCCTTCTTCTCAGGCTCCTTTT
The DNA here is from genome assembly GCA_002564305.1 of Octomys mimax. Taxonomy (NCBI): domain Eukaryota; kingdom Metazoa; phylum Chordata; class Mammalia; order Rodentia; family Octodontidae; genus Octomys; species Octomys mimax. The sequence continues at coordinate 9,272 of NDGM011138517.1, read as the reverse complement.
CTCTCACTGTTTCCTGGTTACCGTAAGGTGAGCAGATTTCCTCCTGTACATCCTTCCACCATGACACCTTTGCTCTGGAATCGGCCAACTATGAACTGGAACCTCTGAAACCATGAGCCCCAGTAAACTTTTCTCCCTTTAAGTTGCATATGTCAGGAATTTTGTCCCAGCAATGGAAAGCCACCTAATATGACTTTCATCCTACAAATGAACCAAGGAATGTCACTATTGATAGCAGAGGACTGTAGATCCATTCACTGAGAAGCAAATAGTAATGTGTGATCCTCCTGTGAACAGGAATTTTGCTCTCACCTCCAGTGCCTGAGTGATTGGCTACACTTGAGTGAATTCAGTGCCTCCTAACCACCACAAACATATTGAGGGGAGCAATTATTGCTATGGTTCAGAGGTCCAAAGAGGCACCTTACTGATAAGGGCTTGGCCTGCTCTACAAGTTCTAATGCCCCCTGCTTCCTCCTCTTAGGACTGTGTGTCTTCCTTTCACAGTTCTAAGGAAATGAGATGTGTATTCGGTGTGCTCAGAACCTGCCATCAAGGCTTTCCTTCCAACAGTGGTTGAGTTACTGATGGTGCTGCTACTTCTCTTACTAGTAGTACTGCTATGGTGGGATTTTATCATCATTTTTATTTCAACCTGAATTTATGCTCAAAGGCAGTATGTGCCTAAGAGCCCACCAGCACTCTAAACTTGGGGAATGAGCAAGAGCCAAAGCCAAGCTATGCAGATTTGAGCTGCTGGAATCTGCTTTAGAGACTCAGGACCCATTTTGGTTAGTATAATATGCCAGGATAAGGGACAGCCATGCAAGTTTGGAGCTGAAAATATATCCTGAAATACTGTATAACAAAACAAGATATCTGATCAAAATTAGAACAATTAATTCTGGTTCATTATATCAACAAAGACAAAGAGAAATTTGTACAACAAAAGCAACTGGTTAGGCTTCATTCTTCCCACAATTCTGGTTGCAGACTGAATGGACAAGGACCAAATCAAATATCACCATAAGGCCAACATTGAACCTGAGCACTGAATCTGATTCAGTTCTTATCCAGTTTGGTTTGTGACCAGAATTGTGCAAAGTTTGTGAACTCAAGGTCCACTTTTATATTTCCAAATAAATATGGAAATGCAAGTGTCCCTCAGTACCCATGAGACAATAGGAGATAACAAAACACAAAACCCTCAAATTTATTATATAAAATGGCATAAGATTTGTATCAAACCTAAACACGTCCTCTTATATACTTTAAATCATCTCTAGACTCTTATAAAGTCTCATACAATGTGAATGACTTGTAAATAGTTGCTATAGTGTATTGTCTAGGGAATCATTACAAGGAAAATGGTTCACAAATGTTTAGAGCAGATGTAATTTCTGTTTTGAAATTTTCCATCTCAGGTTGATTGAATCTGTGTATGCAGAGTCTGTAGATATGGCAGGCCAATAGTCCTGTATGTTATTCTCTACTATACATCAAATGTTGGGTGAACATGGAAACCTGGCTACTGTCATGCATCTTATGAAGCAGGTGAATCGGGAACAGGTGAAGCCAGTTCCAAATGTCCCCACCAGAGCTGCTCCTGCTGTGGCCCATCCCACCCACGGTGCATGTGCATGCCACTCTCATACTTCAGGTGAGTCAGCCTGCAGAACCCGCACAGACCCATCCTGCAGTTCTTACGTTCCAGCAGGATCACTAGTAAAAAGTAAACATGAAAGTTCCACAGGCGGTGGCAGGGGGATTTAAAGAAAGGTCAAATAGGGTGTACAGAGTCATCAGAGCCAGCATCACTGGGATGGCAGCATTTGAGTGAAAGCCTACAGAGTACTATGGAGAAGGCCTGTTTGCATCCTGTGAAGAATAGAGCAAGTGGGAGGACCAGCCAGGCTAACGACCCTGGGGCAGGGGCACACTGGGGTGCTCCAGTGACCTGTGGCTGGAGCCTAGTGCTCCACAGGGAGAAGAGTGGAGGGCAAAGCAGGACCAAGATGCCATCATGTTCCACTGAGGCAGACTGGACTCCTAAAGCACAGCCACGGCAACATGCCAGTCCTACATCAGGCCAGACCCAGGGGCCCTTCCATTCCCTATTAGAGCAGTGAAACCCATTTCCCTCCCCTTGAACCTGGACAGGCTGTGAGACTGCAGTCAGCTGAGTGTGATGGAAAATATTCCATGTCATTTCTGAGATGCAGGGAGCCCAGCTCTGACAAGAACCTTCTCTTAGGAACCCGGCCACCATTGGGGGAGGAAGCCCATACCCTTGGTGAGGCTTCCAGACCCAGGCGTGAGTTGGCTGTGAGATGGGCTGTCCCTTTGGTGTGAGGGACCCAGACATCACAGAACTGAGACAAGCCAGCCCTCCTTCACCTGCCCAAGTTCCAGACCCAAATCTCTGAGCACAGTGCCTGGCCATGTGACACTGGCAATCTGATGTACTCTGACACACAGCAGCAGTGCTGGGAAGCTAGGACCAAAGCTCTGCAAGTGCTAAGTGAAGTGGGAAATGTGGCAGAATGACCTGGACTGATTCACAGCTGCGATGTGGAGGATGGTTGCTGGGAGCAGAAGACATGGGGGTTAGCACCCTCTGGGGAGGGGATGCAGGGATGGGGGAGCGAGAGCCGGTCCTCACCATCTCAAGAGCTGGTCCTCACTTGATAGCAAAAGGCAGCCTAATGAGAGAAGGACATGACAGGGCTATTTAACCAAAATTTTCCATGTTGCCAGAATAGAATAAAGATGCAAAACTCTGGGGAAATTTTCCATGCTAGAACTGATAGTAAATGGACAATGTAGAGAGAAGTGACTGCACAGGAGGGGTGTGACCCAAAGGTGAGAAAGTGGGGGACTGCGTAAGGCCAGTCTGCTTAAATTCCTCCTAGCCCCATCCTATCTGCCGTTCTTTTCCTCTGGGTGTAGGCAAGACACTAGTCCTGTGATGGCTTTCTGACCTGCCTTCTGGGGCGCAGGTGAGAGAGTTCCTTTATGGCTAGCTTTCCCTCCACGAGGAAAGGTAAGCCAGGGAGACTGTTGTGCTTCTAAAGTACCAGAGTCTACAGTGCTACGTTGTGAGGTGGTATGGCAGAGGCTTAGCCAGGGTGTCAGCAGGCAATGACAGAGGCAGAGTTTAGGTACTTTTAAGGTAGAGATGCCAGGGTGTCCGGATGGGCTGAAGGTCAGCTATGAGAAAAAAGAGAAGTTAAGAATGACCACAGGATTTTGTCCTGGGCAAAATAGTTGCCATCAACTGAGTTGGGAAGGGCTATGAGCAAAATCAGCTTGGAAAGACAAAGCAAGAGGTCAGGTCTGGAGTTAATAACTTTGGGAAGCTTGTTAGATGCCCAGTGAGGCGTGCACTGTGAAAGCGGGTGTCTGAATATGGAAACTGAGAAGATTCCAGAGTGGAGGCCAGTATCAGGGAGACACTGGCATTTGAAGCAGTAAGACTGGACAACATGTCTTGCTGGGAGAGTCACTTAAGTGACCACTGGCAAGGGTCATTGTGACAGCAGCTTATCCCAAAGGACAAACAGAGAGCACCTCCTGTTAGGAAGAGAAGAAACCGAACAAGGTTATTTCAGAACAAACCTGAGAGGAACCACTCTGGCACTAGAGACTGGACCAGTTACTCTCCTATACGCTGTCAGGCCTTTAGTAGGGTCATGCAGAAGGGGGAGTCCAGTAAGAGGGGCTGCAACTCCCTGCCAAGAACAAGGTTAGACAGAGCATAAGCAGTAGTGGCTGCTCAAGGATGTGGCTTGGAAAGCTTAAGGAGCACTGGCTCCTATTAATGGCAAGGCTTGGGCCCAGGATATAGCTGAGGGGCACAAGTGCAAGGGCCTGAGTATGATTCCCAGTACCAAAAAAAAAAAGAATAGCAGGGCCAGTCATGTTATGAGTCCCCAACTGCAGTTGTGCTGGGAGGGGAAGTTTAGAGGGCAAAAGAACAGTCAAGAATGACCACTCTTTGATCAGGATGGCAGTGGATTCCTTCATCTACAATGAGAACAAATTCACTAGTGTGTTTAAAAATAATCCAGATCCCTCCCAAACTAGTGCTTTTGTTAAGAAATCAAATGCTAAATGTTTGACTCGTCCAACATCTAAAGGGGCAGCTGGTGCCATGCCAGATGCACTGGGCCAGCCCAGAATATCTGGACCGTTTCCTGTGCATTCCCAGTGCCTGGGAGACATCACCTCCAGGACCCACATGCAGATCCCATTCTGTGGACACTGACCTGCCTCCCAGAGATTTGGCCTACAAGCGCCCGTCACTGGGTCCCTGAGCTGACCCACAGCCTTCAGAGTAGGTCTGAACTGCAGACTTAGCCTGAAGAATGCGCCCAAAGGCCCGCTGGGACTGGCCCAGCTTCTCACTTCCCTTCCTCCCTCCTTCCCACTTCCTTGGGTCCAATAGATGCGACACTTCTGAGATAGATGGTGACTGCAAGAGCCACAAGGGCGCCACATGCAATGGCAGACGCTACAGGAAACGCCCATAGAAGCAAGGAGGAAGAGGCCCAGAGCTCCCTAGTGGGGAGAAAGTAAGAAACTATTTCTCCCATTTGCCAAGCAAAGCTGATATCCAGTGACAGGTCATACTATCAAAATTGAATTCATATAATTAGTTTCTTGGACCCAATTAAACAAAAACTAATCATTAAATGTAGTAAATCTATGAAAATATTTAGCAGAGTGGGTGCCACAAACACAAATCAATGCTGCAGGGCTGGACAAATAGCTCAGCAGATTAAAGCCCCTGCAAGCAGGTGTAGGGGCCAGGGGTTCGATTCTCTGGGCTTGCCATGCCGGACCTGCCCCTGGCAATTGAGGCTGGACGTGGTGCAGCACGCCTATAATCCCAGCTCTTGGAAGGCTGTAAACAGTCGGATCATTATGAGTCTGATCTAGTAGTGAGACCCTGAACACCTGTAGACCCTTCCCTAAAAACATACAAAAATAAAATAAATAAAAATCAGTGCTGCAGGTATTTATTCTGGGTCCCACTTCCTGCCTGGTACTAGTTAAGCATAGAAAGGACCAGACATAAAGGGACACAGGAGACAGCTGTGGGACCAGGATCTAAGATAGATTCCTTCCTGGAGGACACACCAATGTTGTCCATAAATCTTCATCAGAACCAAGAATCCAAACATATGCTAAGAGTTGGAAAAAAATGGCCCAGCTACTCAGCAATATCCTCTTCAGGATGGACAAGAGAGGGAGGAGAAAGGGGAGCAGGGCCAACTGGGTGCTTCACTGGCCCAATGAGAGACGTGGGACCAGCTCAGGAAACACGAAACAGACACAGCTATGAAGTGTAACAGAGCAGTGTTCTGGGGTGCCCCCATGCTGTCATTCTGAGTAAGTGACCAGGGCATCGGAAGAGGACCGTACGGCCTCAGATCAGAAAGTGGAAGCCCAAGCCACCTCAGCAGTGCAGCTCTGATGGCAAATTCTGTCGAACATTAGCCATTTGGGGAATTTTCTAAAATAATGTAAGTGCCAGATAAGGTCTGGCTTATTTTTTACAGAAAATAAATAAATTATCAGATTTCAAAGATCAATATTCATGGATCATTTTAGACAAAATTAATGTCCTTTTAATAAAATCTTTCAGAAGAGACAGAAAGATAAGGAAGAAATTTTAGAAATCTGAGAAATTTTCAAATATGTAAGATATTATTCTGTCTTCAAATTAATGGACAACCTCTTCTTTGGGTGATTAAATCATGCACAGAAAGGAAGTGGAAACCTGGGACCCACAAAAGTCCAGGCAGGTCAGCAGAATAAAAAATGGACTCACAGCAACACTGTCTCACAGGTGGGGTGGAATAAACCTGTGGAGCCCCTTGGAAGCTGGCAGATCCACTCCAGAACATTCTCTTACATAAGTCAGATTTTACACTCAAGAGAGAGATGCAAACACCCTGCCCATTGCTCTGCTCATACTAAAATGATGTTGACTGTCACACTGGAAATAGCATGTGGAAAGAATTGCATGGTAACAGTGGAGCTAACATTCTCTTGAGCACTTTCTACGTGTCAGGTGGTGCTCTGAACACCTCGTCCTAGACACCGACTAACAATAATACCTCGGAAGCAGCTCTGTCATTATCCCCACTTTACAGTTGGTCGTGTGGAAGGGCAGTGGGGTATGAAATCTCACAACGAGTGGGAGAAGCCACAGAATTCCACTAGCATCAAACAGGACTTCAACTGTTAAATGTCACAATGGAGAAGAACACGCATATGGAATGAATGCGAGTGAAATGTTAGCTCTACAAAATGATGCAGGTGGTAAAAGAGCAAGTTAAAAAGCCGACCAAAAGCTTCACTGCAAAAACTCAGAGTTACAAAAAACACTGGCGATTGCAAATATAACCATTGGCAAGTAGAAACCTCATTGGGTATAAACTTTAGGGAAGATGCTTACTAACATATCAGTATGTATATATATGAAAGAAAAGGACACAAAAAGATTTCAGAAGAATTACAATCAATGTGAAAACCATTAATAATTTTTGTCACTTTTAAAATTAGTTTCATTGGCACACTTTAAACATACACAATGATTGTGGTTATCATAGGGAATTTATACCTATACATTCTGGATCCTTCTTTTTGCCTCAACCCCCTGCCCCCTTTCAACTCCACTTCCCCTTGTTATTTACAGAAGCTTTGTTTCCATTTTTTCCTTCTATCCTCTGCTTTTTCTCTTTTCACTTTTTTCCTTCTCCTCCCTTGTTTCCTTTCCCATTTGAACATTTTCTTCAAGTTCACTCCCAGCAAGTTTAACAGTATACGTAGCTGTCCAAGCAGTTGTTTATCCGCATCTACTGGCTTCTCCATTTACCTTCGTTCTCTGCCATCACTGTGCGGTGGTTCTGGCTTAGATCTTAGAGCTCGAGAGAGACAGGAGTTCAGAGTTAAACAAGACCGAGTCCTCCCCAGGGTTTGGCCTCTCATTACAAATCCTCTAGGGCCAGAAGCAAATAAACACACCATTGCCAAATGGGGATTCACTCCTCATCAGCAGGATGTCATTCAGTGTATGACTGTCTCTCTGTTTTCCTCCGATGTTGTAAGAGATTTACAGAAAGAAGGAAAATGATCAGATATGGGTCCTACACAATGAATAAGTGGTAACAAAGAACATGTTCTTATTTGGAACTATATCTGACATTCACTGTTACACTGAGCTAACACCCTTATATCGGGCATGCATCCTACAGAATAAATAAACAGTAACAAAGGGAAGGTTCTTCCTTGGAATTTTATCTGACACTCAGGGATACACTCAATGGACACCTTCTATAGCAGGCATGTATCCTACAGAATGAATAAACTGCAGCAAAGGAAGGGACTCCTCCTTGAGGTTATAGCCAACCCTCATTCACACATTTATCTGCCTGACCACACGCCAGATTCTGTGTTAACACTAGGGCCACAGAGGTGGAGGTCACGACCTTGGGCTTGAGACAGCCAGGCCAAGTGTGTGATGGGAAGTCACACATAGAGGACCGTGGAAGCAACAGGTGAGAGCAACTTCAGGGGACACGCATTGTGGGGGCCTCAAGGAGGGACGCTTGGCCCAGCTTGTGGGGATTAAGAGTGACTCCAGAAGGAAGGGACTGAGCTGGCAATCTTAAAGGATTCTCCATGCTCACTGATGCAAGAGAGGCAGAGACTGTCTAGCTGGTCGTTGCTCATACAGGGAGATTTGAGCTTGAGATTTACACACGTAAGCTCTAGAATATCAGGCATTGCATTCCTATCCCTTTTTCTCCCAGTATTTCCAAATCACTTTGCCTTGTGCTGGCATTTTGATTACATGGATCCCACACCTAGGGGACATGTGGGTGCAGTGGACATGGGTGCATCCCGTGACAAAGGCTCTGCCAGTGGGCATGGCACCGTCTCACTCTCCCGGTTTCCCTTGGGTGACTTGAGCGAGGCTGCTGTGCATGCTGGCTTCACGCTGGCAGAGGCACCAAGGAGCAGAGAGAGGGGAGCTCTCTCATAGTTGCTGTGCGACTCCACTGTCCAGGAAGGATACAAAACCAGTGCTCATGCCTTGCCTGCCTTGGGGGACGGTGCATGGTTTCAGTCCCCATGCCCCTAGAAACTGCTTTTGAAGATCTCTGCTTAGCTGCCCCTGAGCCCAAGATGCACCTCAAGGACCAGACAGTCTTGATATTCATGTGTAGAAAAAGCTCCTTCTTAGAGAGGGTGAACAGAGGAGGCCTTAGGAGGCGAGGTCCACCAGACCAGAAATCAGTTACTAAGTGGTAAGTCCTGACACTATGCAGTGGAAAAGCCCACACTCCAGTTTCTCCTGCTGTGCTTGTTACTAGTTAACTGGGCATCACCAGATACTATGATGCTCCATCCCCCAGCTGAGATTGCTCCTGCAAGCCTCTGGTGCCCCGAAGCACACAGCCTGATAAGTCAGCTCTAGCCAGCAACAGAGAGAAATCCAAGCGCTCGCTCTCAGTGCAGAAAACAGGAAGGAAAAACTCATGTGCCCAGCCCCAAGCACCCTGCTTCAGCCACACTCACCTTGCTAACCACATAGTGGGAGATGGGTGGCCACCCCTCACGGCACTCCCTGACTCCCTGCGGCTGGCTTTGCTGCTTTCAAGTCCATGTAAGTCGAAGAGCTGTAACCTAAAGATTAATTTGCAAAATCTTAAACATCGCCTAGAATGCTTATTTATGCACTCAAAACTAGGGTGTGGATTTAAGTTTTTGAAAAGTCATCACAATAAAAGGTTCGCCGCCATTCATCTCTCTCACTGTACGCCCCCTTGCGCCAAACGCACTCATCCTGTCATTCTCACCTGGTCTGAGGCAGTTCTGGAAGTGCTCCAGTGTTTTTTCTGTTGTGCTGTCATGGCCCTCTCTATGACCTAAACTGATTTTAAATATTCATCTTTTCTGGACATTTTGACTTTGTGCAAAAGCCAGAAGCTGCATGACATCAGATCTAGTGAATAAGGGAATGTGGACGTAGGGCGCATTTTTGTGCTTCGCCTTCCCCGCTGGATGGCGCCCAGCAGCAGGATTCACCGTATTTTGAATCACAGCCCATGAAGATGCTTATAGAAGTGGACTTCCTGAACTGCTTCAGAAAGTAGCAAGGATGATGACATAAGTACATTTGAAATGAGTGGAAATATTTGGAGGGGGATTAATGCCAATGTGTTTTACTGTAATATACATATGTATGTTTTTTTAAT
>NDGM011138515.1:0-15162 GCA_002564305.1 Octomys mimax | reverse complement strand
TAGACAGATAGACAGATAGATAGATAGATAGATAGATAGATAGATAGATAGATAGAGGTATAAATATAGACATGTAATTATATATATTAAACCTATGTATTTTAAAATTAAGTTCAGTAGGGCAGTGTGCATGTAAATACACACACATGTACTCACACACACACACACACACATACACACACACACAGAAGCATCACACATACATCTTCCACTGACACTCCTACACCACTAATAAATATAATTAAGTAAACAGAACAAAGTCTGTTCTTCGAACAGTATCCACACATACTGGGTATGCAATTGATTCTTTAAACAAAATAGACATGGAGTGGCAAAGGAGCAAACATTTACAAACAGACAGGTATGTCTTAAGTAAAATTAGTATTCTGAAAGATAACAAAGAGCAACCTTATTTGTTCCTCATGCTGTTGTAATTGTTTCAAAACACAGTGTACACAGAATGCAGTAAAACTCCACTTACAGTGAAGCTGCTCTATAATTCAGCTCTATTATCATATTACTGTTTGATTTGTTTCCTCTGAACTTTGATATAGCTATGAAAATGAGAAAATCAAGCGTAACATTTTTCTATCAGTGAAAATAGAGATAGATGGAATCTAATTATTAAAACCTTCATGTACCTTAGTCACCTACATGCTTAAACATCCAGTTCTTCAGCACATTTTAAACATAAAAGGGAGCAAGAGATAAGCTCTCACTCATTAGCACTGTAAGAAATTGCTCATTTTATTAATAAAAAGCTATAATAGCAGAGCCTTGTGGATATAAAAAAGAGATTTATAACTAGCATTTGCAGAAAAATGTGTATATTTGCTGTTAATAAATTGAGAGCAAAAGTTTTTCTCCCTGCAAGAAGCTCATATACACAGGTTGTGTATTGTGTTGTAATGATAGTCTTTAAACCAGAGAACTGCTAAATTAGCACATCTAATGAAATCGATACCTTCTGGGGTGCAAAGAACCTTTGTGAGGTCTGCAGGAAAACTATTCAGCATGGTACAGCTGCCCTTTGAGTCAACAGGGTGCTGATTCATCACATTTAGGTAGATGCCTAATGATTGAATATCTATTACTGAAAGAGCAAGTAAAGCACTTACTCTTAATATTAACAAGTTTGGTCATTCCTATAAATACAAACACAAAAAAAAACCTGTTTACTGGAGTGTATCAAAGTTTGATTGGCAACACTAATAGAAGAAATGACTTCTGGCACCTCTTTCCTAGATGATTTCAACTGAGGTGAATAAATAAAGACATGCCCCCCCCAAGAAAAAAATAAATAAGGCATTTTCAGAAACTCTGGGTCACGTAAGATATTTTATCTTTCTTGCTACTAAGGTTGCAGCCCGTTAGATTTTCATCCTGACATTTGGGTTTCTCTTAATACTGTATTGGGTATTGGAGTACACATTTGTCATGCTTTCAGATCAATTTTGAAAAGAAAAATCAATACTTTAAAAGAATATTGTCAAAAATGCCCCTACCCCTTTTTCACTTTGAACTTTCTCAAGCTTTAAAAAGTTTCATTCAATTTCTTGCTTCTTAAAATCTAAGGGCCTCTTTTTCCCTATTTCATCAATTTTTGAAAATGAAAAAAACTATTCAATTCAACTTTGTTGATAAAGGAGAGAAAATGGGTTCCAAAGCAGGTTCTGTCTGGTAATGACAATTTCCCAAGGAGTAATTCTTGCAAACATATGCATTTTGGAGAAAAGTATCACTGAAAAACTAGATGCTTATGGGAAGTCCAAGTTCACTTGGGAGGATTACATTAGCAACCATGATCCTTTCTAGACCAGAAAGCAGAAAATAACTAAGTACTGCACCAATAGCAATTTTGCTTAACAGGCTTTTAAAAACTAATGGAAACTACTGACTTTGGTTTCATGGTGGGCCTTTAAATAATTCATTTCCCCCAAAATAATTCAAGAAGATGAGTAGAATCCTTCTCTGGCTTCTGAGTTTAAAGTATTGTCTTGGAAGTTTGAGGATGCTAAGATCATTGCCCTCGCTGAGATGAAAAATTCAGTATTTGCCACCACAGTTTCCCCCACAGTTTTAAGCAGGTCAGTTCTAAAGATCTTCATATTAATAATTATCAAATTTCATAATTTCTCATTAGATGTACAGATAATTTTGGAATCATCTATCTTCCCATTTTACCAGATAACGATAAAAACATTTGATAGTAATTACAGTACAAAGTCCTTTGTTGTGTGTTACCTCATTTAAGGCACACAGATATGGTGATACAGGCAAGGCCATCTCTGTTGAACAGTGAGCCATAGCTCATGTAGACCAACACATTACAAACACTATGCTGCTCATCAGGTAATAATTATAAGCTTCTTTGCCCTTTCACTTGGCTACTTGGTACACATATTTTTTTTTCTCTTTCTCCAACCCACTTATAAAAGCTTCCAAAACTCTTACCTGCAAAGTACTGAATTAAGAAGAAATGTTTAATAAATATTTGAAGGAATGAATGAATGAACAAAGAATAACTTTTGAGGGAATAAGTATTTATAATTTACCCTGACAGCTCTAAAACCAGAACTTTTGATCATTAAAAAGTGTGGCTTCACGTCCAGCCTGAGTCTCTAATAATCTAATTTCAGGCCTTGATTGTTTTTGGAATATGAAATAGGGGGGTAGATCACAGCTGATATCTTCTTTCTGTGTTGAGTTCTTCTTCCTCAACTATAAGATATTTATTAAGCCAATTTTCTCAACCTTCCACCAAAACTTTTTGCTTTATCCTGACAAGTATATCCTGCCTCTGCATTTCTATAGCTATTTAGACAGAATAATCATTAAGTTTTTTTCCTTTTTCAATTTTTTGACAGTCTTGTCTCTCAATTGTAAATTGCCTTTTATTTCTTTCAGATCCACCAGAGTATGTGGCAAGTGACAGAGTTACATGATGGGCAGATATTACATATTTTTATTTAGATCCGATTTTGTTCATTTATTCAATAACTATTGTAAAACACCTCACATCAGGGACTCCTCTTAGCATAGAAATATGGCAGTAAACAAAGCCATTGCTTTCCTGTAGCTTATAAGCTAGTTGTGGAATTCAGACATAAAAGGCAAGTAACTAGTACAATAGTTGGTGGAATGTGTCAGAAAAACTGAGCAGAGAAGCATATATCCAAACAAGAGTGATCCAGACAAGTAGAGATCTTTGTTTATCATGTGTAACCTGGACAAAACCCTGGGGTTTTAACCCAGCATCAGAGGACCCATCAAAAATATACTGGCTTTCTCAACTTCACCCTTGACCCTAAGGCAAGGCTTTATCATGCTTGTCTTAGGACTACAGGACCTTTTGGTTACTCATGAAGTACAGACATTACTTCTGATAAAGAATGCAACACTCTTCAGACAATTAACCTCTGATCTCTTCCTCTTACTCTACTATTCATTGCAGCCATAACCTGAAATGTGCTACTTTCCAGTCTCTACCAGAAGGAGTCCCTCATGATCATCTTAGGTTGGCAGAGAACCACCAATTGATCCACATATTTGGGCATTTTATCTCCAATGCTAGACTGACTTTCTGCCTTTAAAATGTTGAAAGAGACTCCTATTTCAACTCCCTTCTTCCTAGACAACTTCTTCATTATTATGAACCAGAAGATTTCATCTGCTGAAAGAGGCATCAAAGAAAAAAAAACAATTTTGAATATTATTGAAAAGGACCTTGTCACGTACCTTTAACAACAACTACAACAATAAAACTCCAGGGATTCCTTTTTTTGAGTTCCTATTTCACAATTTAAAAAGCAATTCTGAATTTGATACAATAGAAGATTACTCCGAGTGAAATTTTCCAAACAAGGATTCTCACAGATCCTGTAGAAGCAGCCAATCTTCTTTCAGAAGCATGCAGTTGACCCAAAACCTTTAGAACAAGGTAATGACTTCAGGCAGTGGACAGCTACCCCCAATATCAAACAAAGACCATGTTGAATGTATGTTTTGGTTCTTTCATCTCCTTGCTTATAACTTTTTTCTCTCATTTTCTATAGACTTCCTTTTGTCATACGTCTATAATGGCCCTTTTCCTCTTTTTCTTCCCTCCTTATTATGTCTCTTATGTCAGAACATATTCTTTCTAAAGACATTCTTTACTTATCAGAAATAGTAAGTTATCTTATTTATTTATTTATTCATTCATTCAGTTAGTTAGTTAGTTAGTTAGTTAGTTAGCTGGCTCAGCTCCCCTTAAGGGCAGGACTGGAGTGGCATGTGGTGCTGGTGATTGAACCGCAGTTCCTTGTGCCTGCCTAAGCTTGCCTAAGTAGGTGATTTAGGCCACTGAGCTATCTCACCGGCCCCAAGAAATAGTAAGTTATCTTAATGACTGCTGATATGTCATTGGTCACCAGACCCCCATGATAAAACAAAACAAAAACTTCTGGGAAATTCCAGTGTCTTTGCAGAGAACTGTAAGTATTATTTCCTCTTGTGCCTACATGGAAAATGACCTTGCACAAATGAACTCAACACTCTAACAATGTTTTTGTTCTCAGAAAAAATAACCAACTATTATTGTGTGTTGATTAGACTTAGATTTTTATTTTATTTTATTTATTGTATTTAGGACAGGATGTTCAGGGTCTCACTGTGTAGATCAGACTCATAGTGATCCTCCTGTTTACAGCCTCCCAAGTGCTGGGATTACAGGCACATGCTACCACGCCTAGTTTCAATCACCATCTCAGTGCACCCCAGGGGCAAGGCCAGCACAGCAGGCCTGGGGATCCAACTACCAGTCACTGAATCTGCCTAAGCAGGTACTATAATCCTCTGAGCTATTTGGCCAGCCCTGAAATGTCCACCTGTAAACAAACAAAAGAGATTCAAAATGCAACCCAGCTATGTGAACAACTCCTCTATTCCCAGTGCTCCTACATGAAAACACTTATTCTGCAGTCAATATACTTGGTCTTGTCTGTCTCACCAAAGGATGTTGTGCACATTAGGAACAATATTCTCACAGTTGTCTATAAATAGAAACCCTAACTGTGCAGGTCACCAAGACTCTGGTAAGACTTCCAACTCAGTTAAGAACTCCAAAATGAACTCCATTCTTGGCTATTTGGGCACTCTACACAGGGGAATTATTCTTATCCCTCATGTAAACAATCAGAACATTGTTTTCATTTATAAAACTTTTTCAAATTAAAAAGGCTGTGATAAACTTATTACCAACACTGATGGTTGTTGACAATATCACCACTACCCTAGATGTCACAGAATTTAGTATAGAATCATTTCCAAAAGTAGCGGTGGGAAATCACAGCATCCTGGATTTCATATCGGTTGGCCCTGGTGGTGTCTGTTCCATAACTAATGTTTCCTACAGTATTTGAATTTAGTAAACAAACAATGTATAGATACAGTTTATGTGATTTGATCTCTTGGCCTGAGTCACACAGTTGGGATTTGTAGTACCAAAGCATCATATAAAAATTGTTAACTGTTATAATTTTTGTCATTGTAGTTGTGGCCTTGGACCATTGTCATCTTAATTCTTCTAATATGACTGTCATTTCTCAGATGATCACCATAAAGATAAAGCAACAAAGAGTTAAGAAAATATCATAATATTTTCACCTATGGGGGCATCTAGACAATCCCTAGGAGGTAAAAATCTGAATCACTGGCTTATGATAAATTATTGAAGCTCTCATCAAAGACAGAATGACCAAAAGAGGAAAACAGGTGAAAAGATTGGACATATCCATACACAACATCCAGACCATGTATGGCAGCTCTGATTCACAAATTCTGCAGCATCAGCTCAAGAAACCAAACCACGGCCTCTGCAGCAATCATAACAGCCTGGGTAGGACTTGGTCAATGACTGTTGGCTTCTAACACAGACAGCACCAAATGCACTCCCCAAAACAAATACCTAAGACACGCCACTTGTATTTAGCTCACCTCCATCTTCCCCATGCTAACAACTTCTAATTGAAGCATAACTGAAGCCATCTCTTGTTTTCACTATAAGGTTTTTCTTCTGTTCTTTCTGTCTTTGCAGCTTTATAAAACACAAAAGATGGTGTCTGACTCCATGGATATACAGCAATCTCTGAATAAATACACCTTCTTTGTACTTACTTAGATACATTTTTTAAAAAATTGTACATAATAAAGATAAAAGATGCAGACTTATTCCTCAAATAAGGTTCTGTGATTGAATTTAGGGTATTGAATTTAGGGTATTGAATTAAGCATATTATGGGGTTTGTTCCAGACTCTTGGATCTCTTAACAGCCTGCATCTATTGTACCTCTGCTCCAAATGTATAAAGGAAAGCCCTACTCTATAATAGTATACATTTGCATTTAATCCACTTGTCATCAGCAATATTCAAGACATTATTAAACAGTATCTCTGTAGGCAGCCTCCCAATGAAAATGTTGATTTGCCTAATTGGTATCTGTTGTGACACTGGAATCTGAGAATATAGAAAAATATGCTTTTAGTACCTAGAAAGGTGATAAATCATATTCCATTGAGTCCCAGTCTAATTTACAGATTACATGCTTTTTTATTACCTCTTGGCCTAAATGAATCATGTAGACAGCAAAGCAAGCTACAGAAAATTGGTAAATACTTAAATATTAATTTAGCAAAATCTAAACTACTGAGCTTGGTGGATATAAGCAAACAGTTCTTTAGGAGAATGTTATCATTGGTGGACATATTTTTATAGTTTCTTTTAAAAATAATTATTTTCTTATTTGTATAACTGAATGAAATTCAACATTCTTTTTCCTACAAAAAAGGCATCTTAAGTTTAATTTTTCTGTTTTAAGAAAATATGTCTAGTCTAAAAGAGGAGCCTAAAATAATTCTGATAACTAGTTCTGCCTCTTGATAAAGAATCATTTATTTCATTTAGTGCCTGGTCCAGCAGCCCAGGGTAGTCCAAACAAAGAAGCTGCTAAGACCATCCTGCTGAACTAGAAAAATATTTTAGTCGATATGTATCTAGGTAATGCAATGCCTCTGAAAAGACTATTCAAAATATGAGTTTGTAAGTCACTTCTTTTAGAATATTGCTCATAAGAATTCTAGATCTTAGAGATAACTATAGGAACACCAAAAAGAAGTCCCAATAATTAAAGGTCCCTCAATCCAAAATTGATAAATATTAAGGGCTTTGTCAGAATCAATATGTAGTCAGAAGAAATGTCCTTTTAGACATTAGATCTTCAAAAACTAGGAAGATGGATAATCCACCTATAATTCTATGTTACAAAACTCAGTGAAAATTATTCAGGAGCTTCTTCACTACTCTTTCTGCTTGAGGGTAAAAATGCTTTTATCAGCCTAGCTTCTTAACCTGAGAATTTACAATTTTATTCAAGGGTATTAGATTCTCCCATTGCATATTTGAATAATTTTCTGATATATCATAGAATGATATAGACAATGCTGAATGGATCTTCCTTAATCCTAATAATTCCTGCTCTTAGTACAGTATTACATAGGCAGAATAATTATTACACTTCAGAGAGTTTTCACATATAGTAAGTCATTGACTTTCAAAGAGTGGTCAAGAGGCCACATAGCATAGGAATAAATGGGGTTTAGCAGATGCCACACCAGACTCAAGGAGTCAATGTATCAGGGAATAGCATTCTGTACTTTGTATTCTAACAAGATTCACAAGTAAGTCTTAAAGATATCTACATTTCAGAATCATTACTCAAAGCACTATTGGAGAAAGGCAAACCAGGCCATTTGTCTTACTTATTTTTACTGACAAATAAGTATGTTTTTTACTAAATGAATCATTAAATCACAGAAATTATTTGAAATATAGGTAAATAAGTATCAAAAATCACTTTTTCTCTGTTATATTTTATGCTCTATGATCCATTTATTGTTTCATATTTATCAACAGTAACTGCTAGAAATTAAGATTCCTTAGGCCAATTCCAGACCTAAGCTCCTTATTTCTTTCTACAATAGTGAGACTTTGCTCAGCATTCTGGAAACAGCAACCTTTTGTTAAATGCAAAATACAGCCCTCAAAATAATTAGAAAAAAATAAATGTATGGAGTTTATTACCGCAAAAGTTTGAAGCAGACGGTGCTGTTATCTGTGTTTTATATATGAAGTAATAGAAAGCAAAGAATATGAATTGTTTTCTCACTACTTAGTAGGAAGAAACTCTGTTGGTTTCTTTCAAACCATCAATCTTCAGAGCTTCTACCACCACAGTAGAAAAGAGAGACAAAATACATAGACTACATCCATCCCAAATCTCAAATTTGGAATCAAAATAATACATACAAAACTTACATGCAATAGAGTTTTTCCTAGAAATTCAAGTATTTAGTGATGTTTTCTCAGGTAAGTACTAAGACAAACGTCAAATAAAGGTAAGAAGACATTACCAAAAAAATCAAGGAAGTTCCTTATTCTCAAGTGAAGTGCTCCTCCAAAATTGACTATGAACCCAATAGTGGAAGAGGAGATCATGACTGCAATCAACTGGTGGGTTGTCAAGAAAAAAAACAACTAAAGCTGATTTTTTTTTCTTTTTTTATGTATTTAGTACAAGATCTACAGGGCCACATTATACTGATCAGACTTGCAGTGATCCTCCTGTTTTCAGTCTCCCAAGTGCTGGGATTACTCATGTGCACCACCATCCCCAGTCTCAATCATGTCTCGGTGTGCCCCGGGAGTTGGGGCTGGCACGGCATGGCAGGCCAGGGATTGAACCCTGGGCCCTGGGCCTGTCTAAGCAGGTGCTTTAATCCCCTGAGCTATCTGGCTGACCCTTAAACTGAATTTTGAAGGAATGTAAGATTTGATGGTTGAAGAAGTGAAGGAAAGTAAGAAACTCAAGATTACTTAGCTCAAGAAATATTCTGCTAGAAAATTTCAACACCAACAAGTATGCTGCATGCGACCATATCCTTTTGGATATCTGAAACAGGTCTTCTTCCACACAGGGAAACAGTTAATTCTACCTGTGTTTGAGGCATTGAGGAAAAGAGGAAGAGCTAATAATGGGCCTAGGCCTGTGTGGAACCTATATATTTTCAGTATTTGAATCAAGAAATCTCCTTTTCTAATCTGAAAGTCTTTATATTTCATTTTGTTTTAAGCCAAAATATATTTCTAACCAGGAAAGCAGTGATACTTGGTGAAAAATATTCACTGCCATTGATAAGGACCTTATAGTTAAAAAAAAGAATACTAATAATTATAATGCAATGTTATCATTGTTATAAAAATATGTTCATAGTAGAGAATAGGACTGTCTTATTCCTTATCTAGTTTCACAAGTGTCAAATATCTGCCATGTGAAAGCAGTGATTAGCCTTTATCCTCCTAATTTTTCTCCTATATTACAAATAGACGGGTGGCCAGATAGCTCAGTGGATTAAAGCACCTACTTAGGCAGCCGCAGGGACCAGTGTTCAAAAACTGGCTTACCATGCTGGGCCTGCCCCTCGGGCATACTGAGAGGGCAAATGATACTGGGTATGGTGGCGCACGCTTGCAATCCCAGCTCTAAGGAGGATGTAAACAGGTGGATCACTAGAGTCCAGTCTGGTAGTGGGACCCTGAAGACCCTGTAGATTCTTCCCTAAAATACAAAACCAGTATATATTTCTTCTAAATACGTAGCATTAAACCTAATAAATTGTAAATCAATCACCACAAAGACTTACACACATCTTTCTTATTTTCTTTTTACTGATGAAGTTAAAATACACAAGGAATTTTATGTAAAATCTTTGTTGGATTGGAAATCTTTAAACTCGACAACAAAAAGAACTACTCATATCCTCTTAAAAGCAAACCAGTGCTCCAAAACATTCTCAAGGATATGTTAGTAATAAAATACCAACAACCCCAGTAAAAAATTGAAAATACCAAGTATTGTGAGCAATTAAGGTAAATATGAGAAAAAAGGAATAACAAAAAATACAATGGAAAGAATAAGTCGATACCTTCAATAATAACCCTCAAGTGGTTCCCCAATCAAAGGACATAGATTGGTAGACTAGATCAAAAACCAAAACCACATTTAATGTACAAACATGAAATTAAATACTAAACAAGTAAAGGATAGAAACAATATTCCATGTAATGGAAACCTGAAAACAAACAGGAAGAGCTATTGTATTTTGAGACAAGTAGACTTCAAGCCATAACTGATAAGAAGAAGCTAGGAAAGTCACTACATTATAG
Organism: Octomys mimax; assembly: GCA_002564305.1. Classification (NCBI taxonomy): domain Eukaryota; kingdom Metazoa; phylum Chordata; class Mammalia; order Rodentia; family Octodontidae; genus Octomys; species Octomys mimax. The sequence continues at coordinate 4,901 of NDGM011138515.1, read as the reverse complement.
TTAAAGGAAAATTCAAATGAAAAGAACAATTATAAATGCACTAAACAACAATGAACTAACATTTTATAAAATAAGCACTACTGGACACAAAACATCAGAAAAGCATCAACACAATTATAGTGGGGAACATCAATACTCCACTATCACAATTAGAGAGATGAACTACACAAAAACATCAAAGAAATATCAGTGAAACACATATCTTTTTAAAACAGAATTTAAAAAGTAGAAAGAACATTACAAATGATACAGAATTTCACTAAACAAATAATAGGAATTCAACACTGGTTGTTATACTGCATATTGTTGTCTTCAGATTAGTTGTTTACCATATGTAAGCAGGGAAAGCTGGTTTTAAAAAGTTATAAGCAATTAAAAAGGAGAAGAAAAAATTTAAGAATTGACTATTCCTTTGAATAGACCAGCAGAAATTAGCAGTGCAATTATCCAAGCTATCCTGTATATATACACAAATATATCTCTTTTCCTGCTTTCTTTCTTTTGTCCTTTTTCTCATCCCAGTTGTTCTGTCCCTTTGAACAGATTCTTTCCCTTTCACAGTATCTATTCTAAATTTATTATTTTTATTTACTCTTTCAGGTTCTTACACTAGTAACATGTTATGATGTTTGCACATTTAGGTCTGATTTATTTCACTTGTGAGTTTGGTCTATAGTTACATCCATTTACTCATAAAAGCCTCATTGTTTATCTATTTTTTTTATAGCTGAGTAATACTCCATTGTATAAAAACACCGCATCATTTTTATCCATTCCTCAGGTGATGGGCATTTGGTTCCAAGATTTAGCTATGATAAATTGTGCTATTATAAACATGGATGTGGTACGATGTTTCCAGCTCCTTTAGAAAAATACCCAGGAGGATAATAGCTGGATTTAATGGAGAAATTAAATCCTAGATTGTGAGAAATCTCCACACTGATTTCCATAGTTGTTGTACCAGTCTGCACTCCCATCATCAGTGGAGAAGGGTTCCTTCTTCCCACAGCACCTCCAGCATTTGTTATTGGTTGACTTCTTAATGATGGCCTTTCTTTCTGAGGTGAGAGAAAATCTCAGTGTTGTTTTAAATTGTATTTCTCTAATGAAAAATGATGTAGGACATTTTTTCATATGTTTATTTGTCACTTGCATTTCTTCGTCTGAGAAGTGTGTATTCATCTCAGATGCCATTTTTGTATTGGGTCTTTGCATTTGGGTGGCCTGATTTTTTAAATTCTTTATTTGTTCTAGACAGAAGTCCCTTATCTGAGTGATAGTTGGCTATAATTTTTTCACAATTAATGGGTTTTTTTCACTCCATTGATGATTTCTTTTGCTATGCAAAACCTTCAAAAAGATGAGATCTTGGTTGTTGATTCTTTGAAGTATTACCCATGTTGTATGGTTTTTGTTCATGAACTTTCTACCTATCCCTGTGTCTTCAAGATTTCTACCTACTTTCTTCTCCAGTAGATTTTGTGTTTCTGCTTTAATATTTAAATATTTGAGCCATTTTGACTTTAGGTTAGTTTATGGTGATACACATGGGTCATATTTTAGCCTTTAACATGTGGAAAGCCTGTTTGTCCAGCACTGTTTATTAAGAGACTTTCTTCCAGAGAACATGTTTGGCTCCTTTGTCAAAGATAAGGTTGCTGAGTATGTTTATATTTGTATCTGCATCTTCTAATCTGTTCCACTGATTCTCAGGTCTGTTTGTTTATTTGTTTTGTTTTTGTCAGTACCATACTGATTTTATCAGAGTAACTTTGTTGTATAGTTTTAAGTCAAGTATTGTGGTGCCTCTTGCCTTTCCTTTGCTGCCCAGAATTTATTTTGCTATTCCTGATCTCTCCTAGTTCCAGATGAATTTTAGGAATGTTTTTTTCTAGATCTGTGAGGTATAATAATGGTATGTTAATTCAGGTTGCATTGAATATGTATAACAACTTTGGGAGCATGGCTATTTTCACAACATTAGTTCTTCCTATCTAGGAGCAAGGTATATCTTTTTTTTTCTGAAATCTCATTCGATATCGTTTTTCAGAGTACTATAATTTTCTCTGTATAAATATTTTACTTCCTTTATGAATTTGATTTCTAGATATTTCTTTTTTAGATGTCATTATGAAAGGTATGGTTTTCCCTAATTTCTCTCAGTGCATTAATTTTTTGTGTACAGAAATGCTATTGATTTCTGAGTGTTGACTTTGTATTCTGCTACACTACTGAATTTGATTATTAAATCTACAAGTCTCTTGTGGAGTTTTTGGGATCTTCTATTTAAAATATCATGTCATCTCTGAATAACAGTCTCATAGCTTCCTTTCCAATCATTATTCATTTTATTTGTTTCCTTGTCTAATTGATCTGGATAATGGTTCCAGAACTATATTGAGCAAGAGGGGTGACAGTGTGTATTTTTGTCTTGTTCTTGATTTTAAAGTGAAGGCTTTCAGCTTTTGTTCATTTAGTATGATGCTAGCGGTTAGTTTGTCATCCATGGCTTTTATCAAGATGAGGTAAAGACCATCTATTCCTATTTTCACTCATGATGAGCACATATTTGAAGAAGTGAACTTAAAAGATATCTACAGAGTGTTCAGAGTTAAAGACATATTTGAACAAATGGACTTAATAGTTTTCTACAGAGTGTTTCATCCCAAAACAACAAAATATATCCTTCTCAGAAGCACAGAAAACTTGCTACCAAAGAGATCACATACTTAAAGTAATCCTTGCTTAAATTTTAAAAAACCTCAAGATTATCTCATGCATATTATTAGATCATTGTGCAGTGAAACTAGGAGTCAATGGCAAAAGACACTAGAAGTCAAAGGCAAGAGAAAGCACAGGAATTACTCAAGCACACAGAGATTAACATGTTCATGATGGGGCTATAGCTCATATGTCTTGCTGCCAGGTGGCTTTCATTTGAATGCTATCATTTGTTGCTAAATAACTAACCAAAAGTGGTTTGAGCTACTCAACAAGTCAGACATTCATATATTACCAGTCACTCAATCCATCAGGAATGTGGTAAGCAACACACTTTTGAAAGATCAATGGGTCACAGAAGAAATAAAGAAATTAGATCCTATAATCAAATGATTTATGCAAATACAATGTGCCAGAACCTATTGAGCACATTGGAAGTAGTCCTAAGAAGGAAACTTATAGCACTGAATCTCCACATTTGACAAACAGAGCAAACCCAAATAAATAACCTAATGATGTAACTCAAGGTCCTACTAAACAACAGTCCAGATCCAAAACTAGAACAAGGAACGATTTGAAGAGCTGGTTTTTCCATATAACAAACAAAATAGATAAACAAATAAATGAACAATATCAACCCCAAAATGGAGAGAAAAGATCCACATTGAGGCAATTAGAAATGAAAAAGGCAAAAATCTCAATGGACACAGTGAAAATCTAGATTAGTAGCAATTACTTTGAATACATAAGCTTCAGTATACAAAAGAATCAAGAAGAAATGGATAGATTCCTAGATACACATGAATTATTCAAACTAAATGAAAGATATATTAAAAACCCTGAATAATCAAATAAAAGGCAAAGAAATTAAAGCAGTAATTTTAAAACCTGCCAACTATGAAAAGCCCAGCACCCGGTGGATTTATGGCTGAAGTCTACAAGAAAGCCACAGAAGATCTAATGTCACTCCTCAATCACTTCAGTGAAATTGAATTGAAAGAGTACTACCTAGCTCATTCTTAGAAGCTAGAATTACTTTACTTCTAACTCCAGACAAGGACCTAACTGCAAAAGGAAACTACAAGGTTACTATCTTTAACAGACATAGATGCAAAAATCTTACAAGTTACTGGCAAACATACTGCAACAAATCATTAAAAGGATCATATATCATGACAAAGCATGTTTTACCCCAGACATTCAAGGATGATTCAACATAAGCAAATCAATAAATGCAGCATGTCATATGAAGCAAGAAAAAAAATGATCATTTCAGTAGACCCAGAAAAAGTGTTTTAGAAACAAAATTCAATATTTGTTCATTATAAAAAAAAACCTAAGGAGAGTAAGCATAGAAGGACTTTATCTCAATCTGATAAAAGCCATTTGTGACAAACCTACTGCCAACATCATATTCAATAGGGAAAATTATTTTTTCCTCTAAAATCAGGAATAAAACAAAAATGCCACTGTTGTTACTCCTGTTCAATAGACTACTTGAAATTTTAGCCAGAGAAATCAGACGAAAAATGGAATAAGAAAGGAAAGAATAAGAAAGGAAAAACTTAAACTATCCTTACTTGCAGATACTGTCATTTCCATAGAAAATAAAAAATCTTCCACCAAAGACCATGGAAATTAATAATCAAATTCATCAGTAGAGTAGGATATAAAATGAAGACAAAAATCAATAATGTTCCTGTACCGAAATAATGAACTCACCAAGAAGGAAATTCAAAAAAATATATCATTCTTGGTAACTTCAAGAAAAATTAAATCCACAGGAATTAATCTAACAAAGAAAATGAGAGACCTTTATAGTGAAAAAGAATGTCTTCTGAGAGAACATTGAAGAGAACATCAGACATCTGTTCTTCAATAGGAAGAATCTACATTGTCAAAATGGTCATACTTTCTAAGTCAATATACAGATTCAATACAATCACAATCAATATATCAACATTCCTCATGGAACTAGAGAAAACAATACTACAACTCATCAAACCAGAAGAGATGCAAAACAGCAAAAGCTTCCTGAGTAAAAAGAAAAAAGAAGGAAGCATCACAATCCCAAAATTAAAAAGCTACAGTCTGATAAGGTCAGTGAAATCCCCTCAGGATTTATCTTATCAGACCCAAAAGCTACAACTCTTGTTGCATAGGTCCTGCTTTACCTTGGT
>NDGM011138514.1:0-11743 GCA_002564305.1 Octomys mimax | reverse complement strand
TGTATAATATTTCAGCTCTTTCTATGTTCTACATATAAGTCCTTTGTCTGAATATAAACTTTTTTATAACAATTTTTATGTCCTGAATTTGATTTTTGTTGTATGAAAATTTCTGATATGTCAATAATCAACCTAAAAACAGCATCTCTAATATCTCTTTGAAATATTTTTTAAATCTAATTTTAGTAGAAACTATATTTTCCTTCTGCACTAAGAATATGTTCTTATGTACACATACACTCAGGGAGGGAGTTGTACAAAACTGAGGTGAAGTTTTAAAAATACCAAAATCTTTACCGTATAAATTGTTAAAAGACAGAGAGAATTAATCAAAATAGGAGTAACTCCTTTCCATAATAACCTTCTATCCTTTGTTTTTCGTTTTTTAGGGGCCTACTTCATCTGGAACAGTTATAATGGTATTTCAGTATAAACACTACCATTATGAAGGAGAAAGAAAGCAAAGGAGCTATTGACATAGGGCAGTAAGTAAATTACTGTGAGCCTAGAGCACTCGGTAAACACGCAGCTCCAGCCAGACTCGAGGCCTGCAGACTGGAATCAGTAAGGAAATCATTAGTGAAGGACTCAGTGTGTTTGAGCACTTAGGAGATGTCTGTACACCAGAGAAAGCCAGGAAAGACGCTAGAACTCATGGTAAGTAACCTAGAGGAAGACCCTTCCCCTAAGCGCAAATAGCAGCTCAATATTAACCTGTCCTTAAGAGTTACTAGAATTGCTAGAAATGTAGTGCTATTAAAAGAACACTAAAGATTTAGAAGCTTCTTGATATAGTGTCAGGGACCTTACCAAAGGATGGGGCATAGCCATTGTATTTCCCTGAATCCAGGGCATCTTTCATTGCTTGGGTAACTTCAGGGTCTGTGGAGAGGTTTCCAAACACAGTAGGATCTCCTGTTCATGAGAGGATACAAACAAAAGAAACCACCAAGAGATTACTCTCCCATGTCCCATACTCAGATTTACCCTCCACTGCCATCTTTTCCAACCAGTCCATGAGAGTAAGAAGTGACAAGATAGTGGTGCCCTCCGCCAAGTATCCTCAACTTACCAATTGACAGAGAAATCATGGTTTTGTTTGGGTTTGGCTTCACCTTCATGCTGTCCACAATGGCCCGGATGGGATTGAAGGTCCTGTTGGACATGTCAGAGGGCCTCACTGACCATCTGGCCTTCCTGCCTTTCAGTTTTCCTGGCATGGAGCTTCTCCCACTGATGTTCACATGCACATCCAGAACTGGGGGAAGGCTGCCACTGTCATCTGTCTGGATTGTGTAAGGCTCCATCACTAGCAAAGCCTACAGGGAAAAGAAGGAGATCCCTGTGAGTTGGGTTGCTGTGAGGACAATGTGCTGTGCAATCAGAGCCCACATGCAGATTGGAACATCAGGGTGACGTCACTGGATGTTGCAACTTATTTTTTGCTCTCTCTGCGTTCTTTCGCAGAGTAGTTTTATTATGGGCAAGGTGTTTTAAGGGTTTTGCTGAGATAGAAAATAAAGCAAATGCCCAGTCTACAACACTAACAGCACTCAGTTAAATTCTTATCCATTGTGACTAGGATTTTCAGTGTGCGAATGCAATCCCTACAAAAGCTGAACCATACTCTATACAACACCAAGAGTAGGCACAGTGGTACACACTTATAATCCCAGCACTCTGGAAGGCTCAGGGAGGAAGATCATAAGTTTGAACCCAGCCCAAGCAAATCAGTGACTTATCAAGGACCTCAAAACTTAAAAAAAAAAAAATGCTGGGAACATAGCTCAGTGTAAAAGATCTGAGTTCAGTGTCCAGTACCAAAAAAAAAGAAAAATAGCGAAGTCATTAGACATGTGTATTCCTTCCTTTCCATGCAGAGACTCCAAGAAAGGGCCTCCTTAGCTCTTCAACACTGTGTCTGTTGCCCTTACAGAAAGCTGGGAAAGGTTAGCATTTCATAACCATGGGCAGAAAAAGCAGTCACCACATCAGAAAGGAAAATTTTCCATCCTCGCCACCAGATGAGCCGCAGCGTGGGGTTTACCTTCCACCTCCAGAAGAAGGGGTCTCCAGTAGTGCAACCAGACAGCTCTCACCAGTTGTTCTCTGCCAAGTCACTGTGGCGATGAGCTCAAGGACAACTCTGACTTCTGAAATAGTCTCCGCTGATGGGCGTTGGGCCTGATGCTTTTATTCTATTGGTTTCAGGTGAAAGCTAAGCCCGCCTGTGTACCTCTTCCCCCACCCCTTCCCACTCTTCTGCTTTTCACCCCTAACCCTACTGCCATCCACCAATCAGGGATTTGTCCTCCCTTCAGACAACTGGAATTGTGTTAACCCTTTTCCAGATGCTCGATGAGATGTTTGAAAAGACCATTGGAATTTAGTTACGATTACAGTAGGGTGTGTGTGTGTGTGTGTGTGTAACTAGGATCAAACCCAGAGCCTCACTTGTGCTAAGCAGGTATTCTACCACTGAGCTATATTCTCAAACTTTTTATTTATTTATTTATTTATTTATTTATTTAACTTTGAGACAGAGTCCCACCCTGTTGCCTAGGCCAGCCTCCAACTCTCAATCTTCCTGCCTCAGCCTTCCAAGTAGCTTCGATTGCAAGGATACCCCACCTCACCAAGCTGTGTAGGCCATTATTTAAAGATTTTTTTTTCTGTCACAAAACAACCTGCTACAATTTTGACAATACAAAAATATATAAAGTGAGAGACCTCCCTTGCCGCCCTCCTTTCTCACTCCCAGGAGTAGGCAATGGTAATAACTTGGGCCTTTCTACCCATTTAGCAAGATGATAGAAGATAGATAGATAGATAGATAGATAGATAGATAGATAGATAGATAATTGATAGATACATAACTTTATAGTCAAAACACATAATGGATCATGTTCTGCACCTTGTTTGGCAACGTCTTTCTTAACTTTGTACATCTCAGACTCCTTTCCTAACAGTCCACAGTGTTTTGAATTTCAGTTAGAGCAAAGTGGGCAGTTGGAAGAAGTAAAGGGCCTTTCAACAAATAATTTAAAGGTACAAGGCCAGCAAGGCAGCCAAACTTCGCAACTTTATTCTTATACCTTGTGTCCAGTCTTCTTCATTTACCTGCTCTAGAGATCTTGGGAGAACAGGTGCCAGGTAACATCTATACTAACCAAAGGAAGACCCAACATCCATAGCAGCAGCTCCCGCGGTCCTCTGAACCTACGAAGAACATCTCCCCTCAAAGGTTAAGACAGAGCCCAGAGACTCCCGGGGCTCAGATCCTATCTGTTTATTTGTCTTGACACAGATTTGTTACCAAAGTTCTTTCTAAACATCTAGTTGTTAGTGACTTGAGTCTCTTGTGGGGTTAAATAAACTTTTTGCTTTTCGGGATCTTCCATCTCTCAGCACTTTCCAGAAATTATCTGATGCATCCTCTTACCCATGCCAAAGGAGCAAGGAGTTACCGCTTCATTTTACCAGTGGAGAAATAGAAGCACCAGGCGAGGGTAAGATTGCAGCCCTTCCTAGGAGAATCCAAGGCCTAATACTTACACCTGGATCCTGAAGCTTAACAATATGGCTACCCAGTCTCAAGACACAAATGCATAGCGCTGTCTCTGAAACCACCAAAGACAGAAAGGAGGAAAAGTTGAGGTAGCTCTGCCATCTGGCACCTGTGCCCAACGTACCCTGTAGGGACAAGTGTGCCTCGCAGGCTAGACTGGACTGAACTCAACAGAGTCATGAGCAGAATGGGAACATGGTATTGTTTGCAGGTCACAGAGATTTCACCAAGAGGGAAGACCAATCTTAGACCACCCTCTGACTGTTTGAAAAATTAAAAAAAAATTTACCATCCCCTCCATTATTCTTAGCATATCTGTAGTGCCTTTTACTCATGGTAATTTATTATGTTTATTAGCTGTTTATGTTTGTGAGTTGTCTGTTCATGCCCCTCACCTATCTCATGAGAAAGGACTCATCTTTTTCTTTGCTAAGACCTTGGTATAGGACACAGTCGTAAAGCAGCAAAACAGCTGCGGTGGGGTCATGGACCGGCCTCCTGTGTCACAACCTGGCTCTGCTTCAGGTTTACAGATCAAAGGACAATGAGCAGTACAGGATTTTGGCAGGTGGTCCTGCAAACAGGGCTGCTGACGCAGAATTGGTGGGGCTGAGGGGGTGGTGGGGCTGCAGCCCCTGGAGGTCCCTGCCATGGACACACCCTCACCCCTCTTCCATAACAGCAACAGAGCCTAGGTCAGAAGGGAAGATAGACAAGGCAAACAGGTCTTCAGACTGCAGACAGAGCAAAGTGAGGGGACCTAACTCCACGCAGGAAGCTTCGCTGACACTAGATGAACTCAACACAGGCAGGGCCCAATAAACAGACACACAAAGCGCTGCCAGTGCAGCTGCCGTTAAGACCTTTCATTTAAAAACCAAACAATGACTTCCATCAATTTTTTTTTCTTAAGTATTCAAGTGCTGTGTTTTACATAAAAAAGTATTTTTTTTTTAATTTTTAAAGATGTAGTAAAAAACATAACTTTAAATTTATCGGTTAGCCATTTTTGAGTGTACAATTTCAGCAGTTTTTTGCCTATTCACATGGTTGTGACATAGATCTCCAGAACTTTATCATTTTGCAAAACAGAAACTCTGTAACTGTTCAGTGTCTGTTTTTTGTTTTTGTTTTTGTTTTCTTCTGTTACTGGGGACTGAACTCAGGACCCTGCGCTTGCCAAGCATGCACTTATTCTACTGAGCTATCTCCCCGAGCCCAAAACTCTGTAACTATTAAACACTTAATTTCCTTTCTCCTCTTCCTCCAGCCCTTGGAAGCCACCTTTCCACTTTTGGATTAAAAATCATATTTTTAAGTAATCTGACCATCCAGAGATAACCACTGTTTATCATTTTATCCACAACTAACATTTTGAAATCCTTGTACTTCCTAGGGATGCATTCATGTTTTATATATGAGAGTTTTATATGCTGTGGGCCTCATTTTTAGAATATATTAGGAACATTTTCTTCCATTTTTTGCAAATTGTCTTTTAATAGTTACCTACAACCCTGGGCCTTTGTTTTTATAGAGCTATCTCCATGCCCCTCTTTCCTCTGCCCCTGCGGGTTGGACACCCTCCTTGTACCACGCAGTCTTGGACACACCATGCCTAAGTCAGTCACTCCAGAAGGACAGCCTGTCTTCTCTCTACCTTCACTTGGACAAAAACTAAGTCCCACAGTGCAGTCAGTGTTGAGTTGGAGTCTGAGCCCCAAACTCTGGCTCCAGATTCCAGAAGTGCAAACCTACCTCTCTTCAGAGGAGACAGACAGGGAGTGGGCTGAGACGACACAGCCCTAGACAGACGTGGTGATGGACAACTGTAATCACAATGGTCAGGAGGCTGAAGCGGGAGTGCCATGAGTTTGGGGACAGGCTGGGCTATATAGCAAGTTCAGGACTGGTCTAAACAACAGAGCAAGACCCTGTTTCAAAAGGAGGGCGGAGAGGAGAATATTCCCAGGGCATGTTTAAAAGAGGGATAGGAGGGACTGGGGAGATGGCTCAGTAGAATAAGTGCTTGCCTGGCGAGCACAAAGGCCTGAGTTCAATCCCCGGTACTGCAAAAAACATAAAATAAAAACATAAAGATAAAAGAGGGATAGGAAAATGACGTATTAAGTATGAGGGCTGGGCCTGGACTACTCATCTGCCTTTTATTGGTCCTCAGTTGTTAATGTTGCATCTTTCTATACTCAGTCACCATCCGTGCCATTGAATTTGGGTACAAAGGGACAGGGATGCTTTAACTTCTCCAGTAGCCTAAAGCAGTAAGGAATATTCCTTTCAGCCTCAGTGTCCTCCTCCATGTCTGGCACCATTGCTTTATACAGGTCACATTTGAAGCTTTTTCACCAGTTGCCAATGAATAACACGTGAACCCAAGGGAAAGAAACGATGGAAGGAGTGGTGACAGAGAGGAAACCAGAGTCAGGTATATTTACAGAAGGCGGGGTGTGAAATTCAGGAAGGAAGGATTAGGAGATAGGTTGGACTTTGATAATTTACAATGTCTTACATTTACAGAGTACTTTGATAGTGTTTGAGCTTACATTATTACATTACCTCATGTAATTCTCTCTCTCTCTCTCTCTCTCTCTCTCTCTCTCTCACACACACATACATGCACACTATGGGATAGACAAGGAAAAAGCTGTCACAATATCGAAGTATACCTGATTAAAGTTCCTTTTCTTGAATTAAAATATTTATTTTAGAATAATTTTAGATGTATAGCAGAGTTGCAAAGACAGTACAGAGTTCCCACATATGCCTCCCCAGTTTCTCCCTATTTTTACCATCCCAATGACCATAACACAACTAAGAAACACATACTGGTCTATTCATACTAAGAAAACTCCATCCTTCATACAGTTTTCACTAATTTTTCTCCTAACATCTTTCTCCTCTTCCAGCCTCCCATTCAGGGTACCACTTCGCACTCAGTGCATGCGGCTCCTCAGTCTCTTCCGTTCAGGGATGGTTTCTGAGACTTTCCTTGCTTTTCACAATCTCAGAAGCTTTGATATAGAATGATCCTCAATTTGGGTTTGTCTCATGCTTCAGAAGGAGCTATAGGCCCCAGGGAAGGACCTCTTGAGTTTATGGCCACTCACTTTGCATCAGAACTCAGAAGGTTAATAAAGAAATGAAACCCTCCTGTGTTTGCTGACTGAGTTGCCCCTGGTCACCTCTCTCATGAGCTTAGCAAATAACACCAGCATGTTTGCTTTGTGCTTTGCATAACCATCCATGCCTATTAACTCAGCCATTTTTCTCCAGTTGGAACTTGGTGTTCCTTTACTTGTGCGTAGCTGGAACCTCAGCCCCATCACAGGTCTCAGCATCCATCAAGGAACACCCTGTGACTGCTTTGCCCAGTGGAAGTGGGAGGAAGTGTCTCTGTGACAGTTCCGAGGACATGGCCACTTAGCTGGCCAGCCTTAGCTATCTGCCCCTAGGGCCCAGCCTCCATGTAAGGAGTCCTTGCTTTAGAGAGATGGCACGGAGAAGCCCTGAACTGCCTGGCAAGTAAACAAGGGAGCCTTCTGGGAGGTCTAACCTGTCTGAGCCTGTGGGTGACACCAGCCCAAGACGACTGTGACTGCACGAGAAACCCCAAGGGAGATCCACCTGGTTATTCCCAGTAAACACTCAGAACCACAAGAGATCATAAATGAAGAATTTTATAAAAAATAAATAAATAAATAAAAAAGAATTTTATGACAGCACACCTTTGCACATGGTCACTCTGGTAAACTCTTCAAATTGCTTCATTTGCTGGCACTTTCTTGAAGGGAACCAGAAGCATCTGGCAACAAAAAGCCCACCTTTAATTGTTAACCTGGATGATAGAATCCTGTGATTAATTAGAATAATCCTGGACAGCCAGCAGTTGCAAGCCTTTTATCCTGCGTATGTGAATCTCTATCCACCCTGTCGTACTCACAGGACCCAGGTACCATTTCAGGACTCTTCACAGCCACTTTCAAGAACAGATGTGACAGGATAGTCATTCCACTGCAGACTGAATTAGCCATTCTTTTTTTTTCCCCCTCTCAGGCTAAGCAAGATTTATTTTTTCATAGCTTCCTCAAAGGTGCTAAACTTGGTCAACCTATGAATTTTTCCTCATTCTGTCCAGAAAGATTTCATGGATGTTAGTACCCAAAATGGAACCTAAATCTTCTTACAAAGGTCTAAATAGTCTCGTAAAGAAGTACTGTATATATGAACATAGGAAGGAGGGAGAAAGAGAGAGAGAGAGAAAGAGAGAGACAGAGAGAGAGAGAGAGAGAGAGACAGAGACAGAGACAGACAGAGAGACAGAGACAGAGACAGAGATTGAATAGTTCTTTGCCCATCAAGCCTAATTTTTAAGCAGTCAACTAAGATAATGGTATAAATATTAATGACAAAATATAAAAGTCCTGATGCACTGTGGTCCCTGAGTTTAGGACTTCAGTCTCTTAGTTTTGAACTCAGGCTTCTACTTTCCACTGCAGTGAGAGTTCACAACTACGCGGCAGGACTCTCCATGAGGAAGAGCATCTAGCTGGGCCTCACCACGCACTTCAGCACCCGCAGCTGTTGTCAGAGTGAGTAATACAGGGTCCGCTTTCCACACAAAGCAGCCCCCAAGTCTAGTTTCCATGCTGCAGAAAGTCCTGAGTTGATTTTCCATGGTCGCAAGTGTGTGGTTGGCCAAGAAGCACAGAATGTTTCAAAGGCTAAAGAATTTGCCTCCCTGCCCCGACAAGGCCTCAAGGCTGCTCCTTCCCTATTTTGCCTGGCGACAAATGCTAGAGGTGATGCAACTCTACAACCTTTATCCAGATTCACTGCTGGGAATCTGTGAAGGAGAGAGGGCCATGCATGGGGCCCAAACCACAGAGAATTACCCAAGTCTAGAACATCAAGTTCCCACAGGACCATGAGAAAAACAAAGATGAGACGCAATGGGGTTTTCTGGGGCTTGTTAAAAGGGTCATGGAATGCATCTCTCCTTCAGAAAGATTACTGCTAGAGAGAGAATGGGTACAGTAGGAGTAGATGAATAGGAAGGAGAGAAGATTCTCTTCTTTAAGGGTCAGGTGTGCCTACCTGTGCCTTAAAGCACTCTACAACAAGAATACTGCCATCAAGTTTCATCAATAAACTCATTTTTTAAGTGTATTTAGTACAGCATCTTAAGGGGCTCACTACACAGATCAGACTCATAGTGATTCTCCTGTTTTGAGCCTCCCAAGCTCTGGGATTACAGGCACCCACCACCATGCCCAGTCTCAGTCGCCATCTCACTATACCCTGGGGGAGGGATTGGCAATGGCATGCTGAAGATAGAACCCTGTGTCTGCTTAAACAGGTCCCCTGAGCTATCTGGCCAGCCCAATAAACTCATTTAATAAGCACCTATAACCCTGGCTATGTGCTACAGTAGCAAAGGCAGCAAGCCAAGTTCCTACTTTGATGGAGCTAGAAAACCAGGTAGGAAAGAGAAGGAGGAAACCAAGAAACCTATGTTAGGAAAGATCAATGTTGCAAAAAAATGAAGAATCAAGGTGTGCGATCAGAAGGGGCAGCATCTATCTTCCAAGACACTAACCATTAGAACGGTACGTGACCATTAGAATGTCCCCACCCGGACAGTGAAGGCAAGGGGGAATGGGAATGAAGGAAGGGGAAATGTCCTGCAGGTGGCTGGGAGAACAGCATGCTGGGCAGAAGGAGCAGCAAGAGCAAACACCTTGAAGTAGGCTGCACTAGGCAGTGCACTTGCAGGGTCCAGCCAGGCTGGTAGGCTGGAGCAAGCAGAGTGGAGTGTGGCAGGGGATGAAATCAGAGAGCAGGAGCCTTAGTCATGCTGCTAAGAGGATGAACCAGAGCTGTTGATTTAACTCAGCACATTTTGTCTCAAGGCCTCGGCCTGGGCCCATAGCAACAACTTGCTATCTAGGAATGCCTTCCAGCATGATATGTGGGGCAGCGTGTCTGATACAACACCAATGAAATGACTTAGCAATGAAAATAAAATCCACAAAATCCATGTGCCTTTAGAAAAGAGCAACAGAGTCACCCTGCTCTGCAGCAGTTGGACTCATACCCATGGAACCAGAAATACAGATGAGAATTAAGGTTGAGTCTGTATAGAACTAGGGCTCTGTATCCCCCACAAGGACTTTTCATGTCCCCTATTACATCTCATCCAAAGGACTTCAAATTCAGCCTGTCTGGTGGCCCCTAGCTGAGGATCCTACTGCGAGATGTTTTTGAAAACATTGATGTCATTAATAAGGCTATAGGATCCTAAAGGATTCTACAAGAAAAATTGGAAAGTTATTAATTTATTAATTATTTTTATTGCCCTGCTCTTGAAGTTATTTCTACAACAGTTGACTGCTAGGTCATAGGATTCCTCTCTTAAGGAAGTGTAAAAATAGTGAATTGTGCAGTCATAAACTGGGAAGCAGGCCATCTTGGGCCAACTTGATCCCATCCCACCCAAGTGCTAAGCCTGGGTTTCTCCCGTCCAAGCGATAGGAACCTCCTTTTCTCCTGCCCACTCTCCACCTCAAATTCTGGTCCACCTTCCATGTTATGGCTTAATGACTGTCCTGGCCATTGACAAGCAGGTACCCACATAGGGAAGTTCAATGAGCCTCCGAATTCAGTCTCCAAGGTGGAAAGTCCTTTGTAGGAAGTTGGGGAAGGACAGGCCGAGCAACAGAATTCTCAGCTCCACATCCTCCCCGCTTCCTAGTCACGATGGTTCTGTTTTTAACCTCCTGTTCTATCTTTTCAATGCACTGCATATTGATTAAGTATAACCCCTCCTTCATTTGGTTGCCAAAAGCCTTTTCCTTCTTTGGGAGGTCTGAAAAGAGAGTAAAAGGTTCTGATTGTCACGCAATTAGCTCTAGAAGGCACTTCAAGAGTCCTTTCTCAATGCTTCAGGTTGAGCATAGTTCTTCCTTTGTTGTGATGATCCTTCCCTTCCCTGTGAGGTGGGTGCCTCTAGGATGCCGCTGGCTGAGGAAGGTCACAGATGAAGGAAGGAGAGAAGCACTTCAATGCCACTTCATTTTGGATGACTCATTACAATTAGATCTGTTCATTGCTGCTATACGAGTGGCCACTTCTTGAGAGTTCCATCAAAATAACAACTTCCTTTAAGATGTGCTCCCTACGTTGAAAAAGGGTCGGAAGTTTCTTCAGTTACCTCACACATTGTTCATGTATGCACTTTTAAGGAAAGCAATCCCACTCCTAAGAAATGAAATAAAAACCTGTATTCACTCAGAAATCTATAGGTGAATACTTACAATGATAAAGCTGGAGGGACTGTTGAGATAGCTCAGGGGCTTAAGCTCCTGCCTGGCAAGTGCAAGGTCCTGAGTTTGATCCTGAATATAAAAAAAAAAGTGAAAATGGACTCCATGTCCTTCAACTAGGGAATATATAATATACAGATTGTCGTATATCCATATAATGGAATCCAGTCACAACCCCATGACTTCGCTCTCCATAGGTCCAGTTTCCACAGTCAACCACACATTGTATCAGCCCACATAGTCATCAGGAAAAGGGTAAGGTTTTCCTGATGATGCCTCTTAGCAGAGAGTAAGTGTTATTAGAATACCATCATTAGAAGGTATTCTAAGAACACAGTATCATAAGAAGGTATTCTGAAAGAGCCCACAAGTCATATGTTTTTAATATTAGGTATATGTTGTTATAATTGTTTATTAGTTACCAACTTTATCATATGCATGTAAGTATAGTATAAGTGAAAACCATAATGTACAAGGTGTGATCAAAAAATAATATGAATGCTGCTGCCAAGAGATAGCAAATAAAAAATGTAGGACTCCTCAATAAACAAAGCTGCACTTCAAACTGTATGACAAGTTTCACAGTGCTCAGTACAATCAGTTATGAGCTATTTTTTTTTTTAGCTATGGTTTAGAAAATATGTTCTCAAGGGCCAGCCATATAGCTCAGGAGACTAAAGTGCCTGTTTAGGCAGGTGCAGTGACCAAGGTTCGATCCCCAGCATGCTATGCTGGCCTGCCCCTGGTGCATGCTGAGATGTGACTGAGACTGGGTGTGGTGGCACACGCCTGTAATTCCAGTGCTTGGGAGGCTGAAAACAGGAGGATCACTATGAGT
>NDGM011138513.1:0-14213 GCA_002564305.1 Octomys mimax | reverse complement strand
TTTTTTTTTTTTTTTTTCTTTTGAGACAGGGCTCACTATGTAGTTTGGGCTGGCCTTGAGCACATATCTTGCTTCCTGATAGCTTGGTAAGCTGGGTCAGACTTAAGTTAATAATTTCAGCTGACCTAAGGTCTATGCCTTGATTTTGTTCTTCTTTATTCTCTGGCTACATTGAAGAACTTCAACTTTTTCCTCTTTTGGGGGTGAGGTAAATATGGATGGTCTAAAGAAAGCTAGTTGTTAAAGTTGGTGATAGAAATAAGAGGCATTTTCAAATCAGAAAATGCCCAAATGCCCTTAGAAATGTACAGACTGTATTAGTAGATCATTAAAGGTCTAAAATGGTGAGTTGCACTTTTCAGTTATGCTTTACTTACTGTATGTTCTGAAGGAAGTTACAAGCCATGGAGTCATCTGGGAATTGGAATATTAAAAGCTCTTGGGGTTTATCCTTCATGGGGGTTAAGGGACCTATTTCAAAAGTCTAATGAGAAATATACATTTACTAGTAATGAGCCTAATTAATGCAGTAGTATAAAGTCAGAATTATGACACCCATTATTGGTTGATAAGTAGACATTTTGATTGGGAGCTGTGTATCTTGGACTTTCAAATGAAATCTTGAATTATTACTGAGTTAAATGTATCTTGGCAAGCAAATCTTTCTATAAAAGGACCTGAGGAAACACAGATGTGGGGATAAGTAATTGGGAATTCCAAGCGGGGTGGTGAGAATTGTGGATTGGAAACCAGAATACGCAAATTTGAATATTGCTTCTGCCCTTCTCTAGCTTGGTTCTTCAAGTGTACAATGGGAGAATTGGATGAGACATTTTTCTTTCCTAATCTGACATTCCATGTTTCTACATTTTCTTTGATCACAGTGCATGCAAGAGATGGGAAATGGAAAAGCAAACCGACTTTATGAAGCCTATCTTCCTGAGACCTTTCGGCGACCTCAGATAGATCCATATCTTTTCTGGAGCAACTTAGAAGGCTAAGTGATATTTTGATGTTTCAAGAGAATTAGACAAGACTGAAAGTCTTAGGATCTAACTAGGCCATCTTTGTATGGATTAATCAAAGGCCTGGTTTTTCCTTTCTCCTGCAACCAAGACATCAGAAAAAGTGCACATATACTTGCTGATGTGAGGATTGTCATACAGGGCCATGTAGGGGAGACTCAGGAATTATGACCCTATGATTTTACTCTGAATTCTTCCATAAAGTGACATCTCCATTAGTTTTTAGATCTCTGAAACTATTGTTTGATAAAAAGAATAGTTTACTGTGCTCCATTGGACCCTGGCAGTCAGCAAACTACCATTCATTTTTATCACCTTTCTATGTCTTGTATGAAAGAATTAGCTGTTTTATACAGGGAAGCCCCCTCATACAGTGAGGCAAACCTTTTAGAGCTTTCAGTGATACACCCCACTGTGGCACATCTGCCATATATTTGCCAACTGTTCCAGCACCTAAACAGAAAACCAAATCCCATAAAAATGATGCCTCTCAAAGTGTAGCTTATAGATCACCTTTTTTTCCCTTTTGGTGATGGAAGTCTGCAGAAGACTCCACTTGATCAGAATACGGCAGTGATGCACAAGAGTTTGGGGGGGGGGTTGTTTTTTGTTGTTGTTTTTGGGGCACTGGGGATTAAACTCAGGACCCTGGTCTTGCCAGGCAGGCACTTATTCTAGTGAGCTATCTCCCCAGCCTGAGTTTATATTTTTGAAGAGGACTTAGATGACTTTTTTGAGTCCTGTTGATCTAAGGGCTTCACCTGTATTCTGGAACAGCCGCCAATACCTCTGATGTCAGTGTGCTGACTGAACTGACTTGCTTCTGTCATAGGAAATAAAGCTTTTCTGCAGTAACCTTGAAGGAAACATTTTAAGATTTTGGGCAAGAAAACTTCATAGGAAGAGACAAAAGTCATATGGGGAAACCAGACAGGAAAGAAAGAAGAAAATAGTACTTCATGAGATAAAAATTTGACCTTTTATATTCTTACTGTTAGAAAGAATTGATTAATCCTTAATGAGCTTTTTGCAGAGCGGTTGAGGGATTTATTCGAGATAAATATGAGAAGAAGAAATACATGGACCGAAGTCTGGACATCAATGCCTTTAGGGTTGGTTATAAATCTTTCAAGTTTTTTTCATAAGTAATTTGCTTATTAATCAGGCCAGGTAGGAACTTGACAAACTGGCACAAAAGTACTCCAAAATTGTCACTTGTATGAAAATAATACCAAAGTAGAAAAACTTATTAAGTAAAGACCATGCAGTATCCTTGAACAAACTTTGGTTTTGAGGCTGTCCAGGAAAAACCATCAGTAAATTCTTTGGCTTGATCTGTGTATAGATATGAATGATTCTCAGTTCTATTTTTTTTTATTGAATATGGTGGGGATAATAGATCAAACAGAATAGTTAAGTGTGTGCATGTATGTATATACATAAATATCAGTAGTGCATATATATTGATATATATGTGCATATTCTTTTTTTCTGTAAATAACATAAATAATAATGCCTGTATAATTAGATCAGCAGAATTTCCTTCAGTTTGACCAATATATACTCGTACCTTTACCTGCTGATGACCAATGTGTCAGTGGACTGATTGCCAAGAGGACCCATTCTTGTTCCTGAAAAGGGTTTTGGTGGGAAACTGACTACCAGTTCCAAAGAAT
Source organism: Octomys mimax (assembly GCA_002564305.1). Classification (NCBI taxonomy): domain Eukaryota; kingdom Metazoa; phylum Chordata; class Mammalia; order Rodentia; family Octodontidae; genus Octomys; species Octomys mimax. Next base: position 11,512 of record NDGM011138513.1, on the reverse strand, counting down.
ACATTCCATCTCAAGCATGGTTAAGGTCTGAAATAAAGGACAAAAAGCTGTGTGAAGTGAGTATTAGCTTATAGATGAATTTCAACATGAGCAAGTAAATCCAGGTATTACATGTAGTTAGGGAAAAATAATTCTTGCCCAACTGAATATGAAGGGCTATTCTCACACAATCTTACAGAAAAGACTTTTGTCAGTTATAACTGTTCCAAAGAAAGAAATAACCCGGTGTATAGCTATATTTGAATGGCATTATCAAAAAGGTTTTAGAACCAGAGCTACACATATTTCCTTTTATTTGTAGAGAACTATGGTCTGCTCGTTGTGCCTGAAATATAAAATCAGATGAGTTCAGGAAAGAGTATCTGAGGTAGTCTAGAATATGAGGAGGAGAGGCTTGCTGCAAGAAGACAGTTGTAAGGTGTTCATGATTACATTGCCAGGGTACTCCCCTCCCCTATGAAAACAAGCCTTTCCTCTTGGTAAGGAAATAACTTCCCTCATGCTTACTAGAAAACTGCATCAACATTTTTAAATTTGACGTACTTAGATTTGTTTTTATACTTTTAAGATTTTTATGTCAAGAATTGATATTTGCCAAGTGAAAATTTCAAGCAAAAAACTGGCTTTGTTAAAGAATATGTTTTTATGTGTTTTGTGGTAATACTGGGGAATCACACCCATAGCCTTATGCTTCCTAGGCACAGCCCCTAAACTACAGCCCCAGCTGTATCCTGTTGTTTTTTTTTTTTTTAATTCCAAGTATCCCTTTTTTTCACTTATGTTTTTGGTACAAGGCCTCACTATGCAGCTCAGACTCATAGTGATCCTATTTTCACACTTCTCAGTGCTGGGATTACAGGCATGCACCACCACACCCAGACTCAGTGGCCCACTCAGCGCATTCTTAGGCGGGCACCCTTGGCCAGGGCTGGCGCAGTATGTGGTACCAGGGATTGAATCCCAGTCCTGGTGCTTGCCTAAGTAGGATCTTAGTCCACTGAGCTATCTCACTGACCCAAAGTATCCTTTTTAAATAGATACAAATTTTTCAACTCCAATTTAAAGTCTTCTGTATTAAAGTGCTGCACTCTGTGAAAAAGACGAAGCTGTATGTGCTGTGATTATAAAAGCTTTATAGAAAATATGAAAATTCAAGGCTGGGGATATAGCTTAGTAGCACAAGTACCATCCTGGCAAGGGCACGGTCCTGAGAGTCCCAGTACAAAAAAGAAGAGAAAATTAAAAATTCTGAATATTCTTACTGTCTTTAATAATGATTATCATTTGATGCATTACCTTTTTTATATGTAGTTACTTTCTGGAGATACACTGAGAATCTAGTTATGTAGAATGTCCCCTGCTTCATTCTACATGACATGTCATACATTATGTTGTTATAGAACCTCTTAGTGAGTAGGTACATCATAGTTTGATGTTCCCCTTCTGGGCCAAAAGGGTTATTTAGCCATGAGTAATTCTGACATTACTATCTTGGTGTGTATGACTTCTTTCATATTTTAGATTTTTTAAAAGACTTTTTTCATGTATTTTGTGCACGGTCATACTACACAGCTCAGACTCATAGTGATCCTCTTGTTTCAAGCCTCCCAGCCCTGGGATTACAGGCATGTGCCACTATGCCTGGTCACTGGCTCAGCGCACCGTAGGGTGGGGCTGGGGTGGCATGTGGTTCCAGGGTTTGAACCCCTGTCCCTGAGCTTGCCTAAGCAGGCTCTTAGTCTGCTGAGCTATCTCACTGGCGCTTTGATTATTTTCTTAATATTCATTAAAATGCTGTTATCTAGGTCAAAAGATTTTAATATTTGTCTCTTCATACTTTTGCCAGTATACTTTCCAAAAGTTGTACCATTTTACAGTCTTTTCAGCATTGTGTAAGTATACTAGCTTTACTTCCTCCAACACTAAGTATTATTACTGTTAGCATCTTTCTCCTACTTAAAATGCATTTTTAGTCACCATGACTGAATTTTTCATATGCATGTTATACTTTTTTTTTTTTTTTTTTCAATTTTGTTTCATTTGTTTCTGTGGTGCTAGGGTTGAAGCCAGGCCTTTGCATTGAGCTATATCCACAGGCTCTCTTAAAATCCATTTCTGTTTTGAGACAGGGTCTCATTAAGTCACTGAGTTGTTCAGGCTGGGCTTGCAGCCTCTTGCCTCAACTTGCCAAGTACTGAGATTATAGGCATGTGCCATCTATGTGCCTCCTATTATTATTACTTTTTTCTCAGATGGGGGTATCACTGTATATTCCAGGCTGGCCTTGAACTTGTGGTGATCCCTCAGGCTCTCAAGCCTATATTCTTAAGGTTACTTTTTATCCCCTCTGGTCCTGGGGCTTGATCACAGGACCTCATACTTGTTCATGCTGTACATGAACATTTAGTAGATGTTTTTTTGATGTCAAAATGTGACCAATAACCTTATAATCTGTGCAAACATTATGAAACTGCCTCTGAAAGTAACTAAAACTTAGACTTTCTAATAGTTTTTTTCTTGATATGCTTTTTGGTTTTATGGAGGTGACTCATTCAGGACACTTTGAAAAATACATTGTAATCCCTGTTTAGAACTATAATTCTTTCTTCCTTTATTTCCTTAGTTTTGTTTTTTCTCAGGTTAAATCTTGAAGTTAAGGATTTTTTTCCTGATTTTTAGAAAAAGGAGATGAATAGTAAGAGGATCTATAATTAAATTTGTAAAAATCACAAGGATATAAACTGAGATAAATATGAACTTATTTACCAAATTATCGAGATGAGATAGATACTCTTCCAAACATGAACAAGTTAAATTTGGGGCAAAAATAGGGAGTGAACTTATTGCCTCTGTATATAGTTTATACTGCAAATTTCAGGTATAATAAGTGGTTTAGACAGACCTAGAGTGTGAGGGCCTAAGATATTTGGAATATTCCTTACCTAGCAAGGCTCATGTGGAAGAACTCACCTCTGATACCCTATCCAAGACACATTCCCAAGTCCTGTAACAGAGCCATTAGAAACTTTTAAAATACTTGTACTTTTTTGGATATTTTGAATTATCATTTATTGAACTATTAGTCACCATGTTCATTTTCTTATTAAATCATTTCAGAAAGAAAAAGATGACAAATGGAAAAGAGGGAATGAGCCAGCTCCAGAGAAGAAAATGGAGCCTGTTGTTTTTGAGAAAGTGAAAATGGTAAGTTGAAAAGTAATGTATTGTGTGGATGATGTTGAGTGTATTTATGTGTAGAAGGGGAGAGGAGGACAGTGTATATATAGTAAGTAGATTTAATACCATTTTACATCAAGGTTCCACATTTAGATCAGATCCCCTGCAGCTATTTAGGCTGTGTTCTATTGCCACTATTGCCTAATGTGCCCTATAATACTTTCCCTTGGGGTCAGATGGAGACTTGGGAACTGCCTCTTTCCCATCTAAGCAAGAGGTACCTTCCCTGCCAGAATGTGGTGGCTGCATAACACCTGAGCAGAGGCTACCCCCACTAGAGGCTGTCTCTTGTTAGGTCTCCTGTACTTCATTTTTCCTTCCTAGTTAAGAGGAGTCTCCATGTCAGACCACACTAACTACTTTTTCTATAGTATGTACTGTGGCTATAGTGGTAGATCTCTACAGGTTTGAACCCCTTTTACTATTATGTCAGGAAGAGTCTTTTATTGTCGCTGTGAACTACATTGCCTGGGTACCTAGTTACTAGTGATTGGTGCAGAGTAAATTAGGTAATTTTAAAACTGATTTGTCTTTTCTCTTTTCCTTTTTCTCTTCTTTTCTCTTTTCTTTCCCATCTCCTGTACCCCTTCCCCCCTTCCTTCCCTTCTCTCTTCTTCTCCAGGGGATTGAATGCAGGGCTGTCACACTGAGCTATAGCCCCAGCCCCTTTTTTATTTTGAGATAGGTCTTGCTAAATCACGGAGTAGCCCAGGTATGCTTGACCTTGTAGTCCTGTAGCTTCAGCCTCCCAGAGTACAGGATGCAGACTTGTATCACCTTACCTGGACTTCCCTTTTATCATTAAAGGTTTTCTAACTACTGGAAGATTAATTGGCTTTTGACCTTTCTACCAAATTACCTTTTATCCTTGATTTTTTTTTTTTTTTTTTTTTNTGTGGGCGGGGGGACTGAAAAATTTCTGTCAAATCTCCTGCTCACTTGCTGGTTTCAGAAATCTTTGCCACTGTAGGTCTGGGGAGATAGTAAGTGCATGCTTGACAAACACAAGGATTTGTGTACCATCTCCTGTACCACATGTCATGCAGCCCCTGAAATCGGGCATGGTGGTGCACATCTGTAATCTCAGCACTGGGTAGGCTAAGACAGGAGGATCACAATGAGTCTGAGCTGCCTGCATACTGAGACCCTGTACCAAATAAAAAATTAAATAAAAGATGTTTTTAAAAAATCTTTGCCACTGTAGAAAGCTAAACAGGAACAGGTTCTGTTTCACTGCAAGTTCAATTTATAACTGTCATGCCTCCTAGTGCTTCTTGAGTTTTGTTTCTTTGGAACTCTCTTGGAGTCAAAAAGCCTTACCACAAGAATACCGGTGGTGTTTGAAGTGGAAAGAGGAAAAACGTTCAAAAGCATGTGCTTATTTCTTTGTTTTCACTGTAGCCACAGAAAAAAGAGGATCCACAGCTACCTCGGAAGAGTTCTCCTAAATCCACAGCACCAGTCATGGATTTGTTGGGTCTTGGTAAGAGTCAGACTCTTCAATTTCCATATTCTTAGAAATGTTGATGAATTCTCAGTGACCCTAGAAACACTGGGGGAAAGGAGGTTCCTTTGTGTCTTCTTCACTAAGGTAATTCTTTCATATTTTTCCTGTTACATTTTCATCTGAGTAGTTGCTCAAAGGAAGTGTTTATGTGACATTTTTCAGGGTACCAGTACAGTACAGCATGACCCTCAGAGCCAGAGACCCAACTGTGCCACTTAACTGTGTGAACTTGAGTTGTATACCTTACCTCTGAGTATCACTTACCTAATCTGGGTAGTGATTAGAATCTCTACTTTAGAGATGTTAGAAGGATTAAGTGGAGTGATGCCTCTGAAGCTCTTAACTCTGAGCCTGGCACATTCTAAGCACTCAGTAAATGTCTGCAGTCCCACTGAAGAGTATTGTCAAATATTTTGCCACTTTGCTGAATTCTGATTCTTATCCTCACCTCTTTGGTTTTTCAGATACAACCCATTTTTTATATGTGTGGTACTGGCACTAGAACCCAGGGCCTTCACCCTGAGCTATATTCCCAGCTCTTTTTCATTTTGAGAAAGGGTCTTACTAAATTATCCAGATTAGGCTGGCATTTGTAAGTCTCCTGCCTTAGCCCCCCAAAGTGCTGGGATTATACGCATGCACCACCATGCCTAGCTAGGTGCAACAAACTTTTGAGATTGCTTGTTACATTGTGGTGATTTCCCCTTTGAAGTCCTGAACTAGTAATTTTGCTCATTGTAGAAAGAAAGCCTGTTCTCTACCTCTTATTGCACTGATGATTGTACTTCATTTTGGTCCCCTAGTGCTGGTTTAGGTTATTTTTGCTACCTAGGCTTCTAGTTTCTGTACTTTTCTTCACACCTTGCCTTTCACAGAGCCAGAGGGAGCCTGCTAGCCCTTCGACTGTGTTTCTGAGGTAGCCTTCAGGCCTGGGTTTCTGTTGCCTTGTGCCTATTGGCTGGGGTTATAGGCTGCCCTGGAGTGCCACTGTGGGGCGAGGCCTCTTAGGAGCAGCTTTATCACAGGTAAGTAGTTGCTAAAGACTGCGTTTTCATGTTCATATAGGACATTAGGCCTTCTCTGTCCTCTCTTCATATATGCAGAAGGAAGATGTGACCTTAATAAGCAGTGCCAAATTTGACTTCTATCTCTTTCTAGATGCTCCAGTGACCTGCTCTATCACAAATAGTAAGACCAGCAATACCCTAGAGAAGGATTTAGATCTTTTGACCTCTGTTCCATCCCCATCTTCTTCAGTTTCCAGAAAGGTGAGTCTTTTGGATTTCTTAGGATTAAAGAGTATTCTGGAAAGAGGGACAGCTTAATCATGGAACCAAGTTATGCATCCTACATGAAATTGGAATTTGATTTTTTTGATACTGTCTTACTGTTTCCTCCTCCTCCCTTTCTTCCTCCTCCTCTTCCTCTTCTTCCTCCTTCTTCTCCTTCTTCTTTTCTTCTTCTTCCTCCTCTTTCTCTTCTTTTTCCTCCCCCTTCTCTTCCTCCTCCTCTTCTTCTTTCTCCTACGTCTCCTTCTCCTCCTCCTCCTCAAGTTGCCTAAACTGAGCTCAAACTTATAATTCTCCTGCCTCAGCTTCCTAGAATGCTGGATTACAAGTCCCATGTTTGACTATTCATACCATTTTGTCTCCTGAAAAGGATGACCCTTCAAGTGGATTTCTATCAAAAATATGTTCTTTTTTTTTTCTTGCAGAACCAGGGATTGAACTCAGGCCCTTGTGCTTGCCAGGCAAGCACTTATTCTACTGAGCCATCTCCCCGGCCCAAAAATGTTCTTTTTTAAAAAATATGTTCTGTTTTCAAGCCCAAACTTTTAAGTTAGCTCCTCAGCCTGAGTTCCTGTCAGGGTATTATCAGTACGAAGACTTGAAATTTTAATGGCTTACATTTGTATAAAGCCTGCTATATACTAGGAACAGTGTCAGGTGTTTGTTGAGCAATATATCTTTAACCCTTTTTGAAATTTTATTTGGAGACAAGGTCTTGCTAAGTTGCCCAGGCTGACCTCAAACTTTTGATCCTCTTGCTTCATCTTCCTAAGAAGCTGAATTTATGACATTTATCACCACACCAGCCCATTTGGAATATTTCATTAATACTTTCAAATATTCATCAGAGTTGCGCAAAATGAACATCCTATACGGATGGAGAAACATTCATTTAGAAAAATTAAGTTACTGGCTTCTGATTATACACCTGGTAAATGGCCACCCTAGGAAATAAACTCACTTATCTCTGTTGTATCATTTTTATTTTTATTTTTTGAATGTGTTGTATCATTTTTAAAACCAAATTACAGTCTTCTGCTGAAGAACAAAGAATTGTACCAGAGCTTATCTATAAGGTGCTATCAGCTATTTGTATGGTAAAGTTGTCAAGAAAGTATTAACTTGACATTAGCCATAAATTATTATTGCAAATGTTTGAAGCAGCAAAAGGTAAGGGAAGTCTTTATTTTTGTTTTTGTAGTAGGAAAAAGACTTAATTAGAAAGTCAGGGGAGGGGAGGGATAAAGAAAGTAAGAGAAAATGGCAAGGAACTTTAGCCTGAAGAGCTAAAAAAAGAAATAAAGCTGGCCCTTCATAAAGGGGAATTTAAAAAAAAAAGGAAAGGACCTCACCTGAAGCAGCTGGAGGGGCTCACTCTAATAGAGGATCTGGCCCTCTGAGGAAATTCACAGACCTCCATGAGGACCATTCCAACTCTCCCTCTGCTCTTTGTGCCCCCAGGTGGTAGGTTCCATGCCCTCTGCAGGGAGTGCCAGCTCTGTTCCCGAAAACCTGAACCTGTTTCCGGAACCAGGGAGCAAGTCAGAGGAAGCAGGCAAGAAGCAACTCTCTAAAGACTCCATCCTTTCGCTGTATGGATCACAGACACCTCAGATGCCTGCCCAAGGTAGAGTTCATGGAGTTATGATATGTGCAAGGAAGAGTCATGAGGACTACATCAAAGAATTATTTGTTGTGACAAGAACAGTTACTTTGGGAGTAGGGACATCATATACCAGACAAGGCTGAACATGGCTACTGGTAAAATCACATAGTATCAGCAGATAGATGTTAATGTAACCCATAGCTGCACTTCTGTCCCACTCCCGTGAAATCTATCTCAAGGTCTAGATCTTCCCTGACAGGGCAGTGGCAGGTTGGTACCTTGTAGGAACCACAGTGAGCCTTGTAGAGAATCTGTCTGGCTATTTTGCTATGTATAGCAACATTTGGAGTTGAGTCATTTGGAAAAATTCTAACTGGAAAAGGGTAGCCAGTGAATGTGGGCTAGCTGTGTCCTTTCCTCTTTAACAGATGGATGTGTGTGTTTTCTTGGCAGCAATGTTCATGGCTCCTGCTCAGATGGCATACCCTGCATCCTATCCCAGCTTCCCTGGGGTGACACCTCCTACCAACATCTTGGGGAGCATGATGCCCCCACCAGTAGGCATGGTAGCTCAACCAGGTGCCTCTGGAATGGTTGCCCCCATTGCCATGTCTACAGGCTATATGGGTGGCATGCAGGCATCAATGATGGGTGTGCCGAATGGGATGATGGCCACCCAGCAGCCTGGCTATATGGCAGGCATGGCAGCTATGCCTCAGACTATGTATGGGGTTCAGCCAGCTCAGCAGCTACAATGGAACCTTACCCAGGTAAGCTACCCCAGTTTCCTTGGGACATGACTTCTGAGCCTTTGCAAGTCTCACTTTCTGACTCTTCCTTATCCCATAAATCCCTTCCATGTAGATGAGATAATCCAAGAGATATTGTGAAGTTTGTTTCTTTCTTCTAGAAGACATATCTAGTGTCAGACTTTCTGAGGAATTCAGAGTTCCTGTAAAAAGTAAGGGTAATTGCCCAAACCTGAATATCTCCCTATCTTCTCAAAAAGAAGAAAAAAAAACAAAACAGAAAAACATGTAGATAAATAAGAAATTCCAATATTCTGTAACCCACTGCCACCACTATAAAAAGCCCTAGATGTCCTAACATTATTTTTTAAAATTTGTTAAAATTTTATTTGAAAATGTGCTGGAATATTTGATTACATACACATTTAATTGGGTGATTAAGGAGACCATTTTTGTAGTATAGGAATTCAAACAGGCAGAGTTTAAGATTTGAGGACTGAGTTCTATGTCCTAACATTAGGTATAGAAAAAACAAATTGTAACACAGCCAATGTATTAATCATTTTCCCACCATTGGGACAAAATACCCAACACTCACAGTGTAAAGGAAGAAAAGTTTATTTTGTCTCATGCTTTTTGGAGGATTTTGTCCAAAATCCTGGCTTTTAACATAGAAGTGCTGTAATGTAAGGCCTAATCAGAGAGCAGCTCCTTGTCTCATGGCAGCCTGGAAGCAGAGGGGGAATGGAGGAGCCAGGAACAAGAATATACTTTCCCAAGTCACATCTGCAGATATTGGTTTGCAATCAGGCCCCACCTCCTAATAGGACATTCAGCTGCTGAACTCATCAATGGATGAATCCAGTCACCCTGAAAACACACAAGACTTTTGGGGGAACATTTTAAGCTTAAAGCCTAACAGCCAGTGGCTTAAAGGAAACTATTGAAAGAAGAGAGGAAGCAGAGGCCTAGGGATGATTCAGTCGTGCCTTACAAGGAGGGAGACCTACCCTAATGGAATTCACACACACTGAGAACACATCTGAGACTTGGTAGATTAGAACTCCATTTACTTGGGGCTCAAATACAAGAGACTGGAAATATATAGGGTCATAGGTGGTAGCTTTTCAAAAACATTGCATGTTGGGGAGATGAACATAATGTAGAAATAGGAGGGACTCTTTAGAGATGTGGTGAAAGGAAACAAATGAGAAGTGGAAAAGAAAGTTGCAAAATTAGAGGTTAGGCTGAGTGTAGTGGTGCACACTTCTTATCCCAGTACTTAAGGCTGAGGTAGGAGGATTGTTGTAAGTTTAAGGCCAGCCTGGAGTACAAAATGAATCTCAAGGCCAACCTGAACTACATAATGAGGCCCTGTCTCAAAAACAAACAAAACCAAAAGTTATGCCGTCTTCCTTCTCCTAAATAATCATTTCACTAAACAAAAGGGTACTCTTGGACTCAGAAATCTAGTAAGCCTCGTTTAGCTCTCACAACACCTATCTATTACTACTGATTCACAAAAATAAGGCACCACAAAATAAACAGACATGGCAATTTAGATTTATACAAAATTACTATGAGAAGAAAATAGAAAAAAAAATAAAACATTTCAGGTATTTAGGTACAATGGCACACAGCTGTATTCTCAGCTACATGAGAGGCTGAAACAGGAGAATCACAAGCTTGATGTCAGCCTGGGCAATTTAGCAATACTCTGTCTCAAAATAAAGAATAAAAAGTGGTGGGAGGCAGCTCAGTGGTAGAGCACTTGCTTTGCACGTGTGTAGTCCTGAATTAAATTTCCGGCACTGAAGAGAAAAGATTTTAGGTAATAAAAGTTCTTCAAAAATGTCATGAAGTAGAAAACAACTGTTGCATAGTACACCAACTTCAATAAAATATTGTTAAACATCTGAATGGGACTTTTACAAAAGGGAAGGTACCAAGAGTTGGAGGGAGGGTGAGGAAAAGGATAGAAAAAGGATTGAGATATGTTAATGTGTTACATGGACACACCAATTCCCCACAATGACTGCAATCATCATGTCCTACAGACATGTGCAAATAAAATCTGCAGATAAGACAAAAACAGTTTGAATCAGAAAGTCAAATACTTAGAACTAAAATGGACAAACAACTAGAAGCTGTGAACGTTTACTGAAGTCATGAAAGAAAACAAAGACAAAATCATACTAGAAGTAAATACTGATGTACAAGTAAGCAAAAGAGGACAGATTCAGCTGAAAACGCATACTTATGTCACTGAGAGAAGACAGAACAGCTAAAGAATGAAAAATATAGATAGGTATAGTACAGAACGTAGGCAAAACCTAACACACATATTTGGAGATAGCAAAAGTCTAAAAACAAGAGCAGGATGGTATTAATATACTTCAAACTATAAGTGCAGGAAACTTTCTTGAAGTAAGACTTGGATATAATATTTGAAGAGCCCACTGTAATTCTGGGAAAACTGACCTAGAATAGTCAACTCTAAAACTTCCTAGTATACTTTTACACTTCCCCAAAGAAGAACAGTCTTCAGGGCTTCACCTTCTTCATGTTTTCCACCCCTCATCATACAAATATATGTCACCAAAATGAAACGGAAACAGCCAGGTTACAGCAGACTTTCCAACAGCACGATGAGATGACAGAGTGCTACCCTCAGACACTCAAGCACATACAAATATCTTATGGTCAGTCCAGCTATTCTTGTATGAAGGTTGTAAAAGAAAAATTATCTTAAGCATACAAGAATTCCAGAAATATCATGCTGACTGGCCTTTCCCTGAGAAATCTAGCAGAAGATAAGATTCATTCACCCAGCTGGTGACTGGATTTCTGGATTGACGAATCCTCATTGTACTCTGGCAAATAATACTAAAACTAATGGAATGGAAAGGGAAAAAAAGGAGAAAAGTATATTAATTAATTGTTGAAAAAGAAGTAGAAGTCATAGAATATATGTTGTCATGCCAATCATAGATGTTTGTGTAAAGGAAGAAGAGACCAGGACACTGTAAACAGCATTAGTATAAAGATAATCTTTAAAAAACCTGGGGGGCTGGTGAGATGGCTCAGTGGTCTAAAGCACCTACTTAGAACAAGTTTAGCAAAG
>NDGM011138511.1:10000-14777 GCA_002564305.1 Octomys mimax | reverse complement strand
AAAATCAAATAAAGAAGAAAATCACCTAGACGCTTCACACACTCTGTAGAGACAGGTCATAGATTGTACTAATTTATAGGATAGACAGAACACGTAAGTGTAGTCAATTAGAAAATTCACCACTGAACTTTCTTATAGAAAAATTAATTTTCTCAGGAGATCTTAGGATATTTAGAGATAGAAATTAGTTTTTTCCTACCGATCATCTCAGTGAACTATTTCTTCTAACGAAAGAAATTTATCATAAAAATAGGAGCAAAAATTTTTCTCCCTACTAAGACAAATCAACATTTTATTTCTTGGTTTTGTTTAATTTTGAAATTAAAATCTAATAAACCTAAAAACCCCCACGAACTTCACATTCATCAACAGTTCCGGTGTTGTGGCTGTCAGTAATCTATCACTTCCTTACTTTGGATCTAATTACACTAATTCTGACAGATATTTTTTATGCATGTATTGTCAGTTTTGGACCTATCCTTTTCTTATTTTGTGCTCATTCAAAGTAGCTTTAATACATACACACACACACACACACACACACACACACACACACCCCTTAACTTTCCTTAGTGCTTTAAATATTACTAACACACAATCCAATTTAACCCAAAAGGTTTAAAAATTGAAAATGTGGTATTTTTTCCCCATCAAATGTGACAGATTTCATGGGGAAAAAAACATCAGACTGAAAAATCAGATATTGAATCCTAGTAGAACTGAACACAGTTCATGGTAAAATGATACTGGTAAGATAATTCCAGATGCTTCTACCAACCAGCACACTGCTTGAACTGACTCAGCCCTTAAAGGGTCAAAATTTATTATCATTTCAGCTCATCTAATAGGTAATGTTTTTGCCGAACAAAACCAATTCCCAATAAATTCTCACTGTATTTGTGTGCTATGATTTGATTTAGAGGCCTATGGGGAGACACCATTTGGTAGCACCGGGACACAGAGGGGTAGGTGGTGCCGAGGAGAAGAAGGGCTCATGTGCCAGAAGTGTTATTGTGTCAGGTTGATTTATTGAGTGAGCTTCACTTCACCGAATGTTCTGAGATATTTATTTCCCTAAAGGCTCCGCAAAGATATGAACAGACCCGCATCCACAGATGTCATCATTGCTCATTTTACCGAGTCATGAAATTTTCTCAACTGCAATTTGTCCATCTAAAATTGCTGTAACAGAGCAATGTCAATAGTCGCATCCTACTCCAGTGCTTTCTTCTGTCTGAGGCTCTGTTGCCAAATTCAGTACTTCTCTGCAACTTCATGGTAATTAAAGGGACAGAAGAGTTTCACTGTAATTTCAAAAGAGTTTTTCAGAGAAGTTGCTCCAGTTTTTAAACTTCCCTTTCAGTCCCCAGATGAAATAAAACTATGTATAGGGAGGCACGTTTTAATACTTAAGTGCAGAATCATATTATCTGGTCAAAATTAAAAGGAAAACATGTACAGGGAGGTAGCCAAAGAGAAAAAGCAGACTATGTGTCACTCCCCCCTGTTTTAAAAATGTTTTGTCTCAGTAAACCAGAGTGAGCCTTAAATTTCATTTTTTTACTCTTGGGATATCCATTTATCTGTTATTTTCCTCTTCTCTAACATCAAACAAATGAACTATGAAAGTTTATTTTAAAAGGAAGTTGATACACACATTCATTGTCTGAGTTTTTTTCTCCAAAACTCTACGGAAATGTATGAAAAAGCTCTTCAAGTGCATTCATAATGCCAAACACTGTGACTTGACTATTTCTCATAATTTCACCTAAAATCATCTTCAGGACCTAACAGAATGGTAACGCCTGTATTAAATAAAATCTGTGTGCTCCTTGTATGACAGAATTTTTGGATTTATTTAAATATGTTAATATTTCTCATTATGCCATTAACAATAACCTTCATCCATTTGTGAAAAACATTTTGCCAAGCATGCACATAAAAAATTAGCAAGTGAAGCAAAATCACCTTAATTTGCTTTGGACCAGCAAATAACCAACTAATTTGCAGAAATCCCTGCCAAGCACTCATATTAAATGCTTCATGCTTATTTTATGACCTCTGCTGCTCTTCTCCTTCCCGGGCCCTGAATCATATGATCATTAACATATTGCAAGGTCTGAAACTTTATTTTTTACATTCTTTAATTAATGCCTGTTTATAGAAGGCCATAGGACTTCGGATCCAGTTAATGAAACTTCGCTCCCCCAGGCCTCTGGAGCCCAATAGAGAGCTCTCTCCTCTGTTGTTTTAGTAGCTTTTTTCCAACTGTTTGTTTATACACACTTAATTGATCTCTTTAGTCCCAGAAGCATTCCAGAGACACAACCTGTTTTGAGGCAAGCTGAAGTTTTCCTCCTTCCTTTTATAAGAGCCTTGGATGCCCAAGGTTATCAGTTTTAATTTTAAAGTTGAAGATTCAGCTTTATTTACACTGTCTAAAAGTAAAAACTGATACAGGCCCTGCAGTGTTTATTTTTACATTCATACATAGAAAAGGGGATCACAACTACACACTGTATATAATTATTTTGATGTAGAACTAAGTAATTACTAAATGCTGCTATGTCTTATTTTATGGCATTGAATAAACGCAGTCTTTATAACAAGTTGAAAATAAAAACAAATCAGGCTGCCAATGCATGAAATTTTCATGGCTCTTCAATTTACATTTTACATATTCCCTATGACAAGAATTTCTATTATGCTATTCTCTTTTTTCTGCTATAATTAAATTAAAAAAGTAATTGGCTGGTGCTGCACACTGCAGCAATGTCTTAATCACATAGACAAACAGTTTTACAATAGCTTACACCATTTGCCACATGGGGCAATGACATTATTGTACCAGACTATAAACCCGAGACAGATAGCACGTACCAGCTTTCAACTATGGTCTTGGCAAGAACAGAACACAAGGTTCATTCGGCACCCCAATTGGCACCTCTATGATGGAATTCCAAATGAATTAAAAAAGAGCACAGGTCTTGCCAGGTGGGTTTGGAAACTGCCAAAATTCCAAGCTTAGGAATCTATGTATGCATACTTTCACTCTAGGTGTAGGATGGGTACATGGAGAGTTGAAAGAAATACAGTTTCTGAATTATAAATGTAGCATACTTTATGCATACTGGCAATGAGACATCATTATCTCTCCATTTCCTAATGAAAAACACTTGCTTGTACATTGTGTATATCTATTATTTTATTAGTGTTGTTTAGGGATAGTTTTCTATTGATGTTCATACTGACTAGTGCACTCAGAGTTGCAGAGAGTGGGAGTGTCCTTGGCAGGACCTCTTTGATGCTTTCCGAGAGTTTACAGATAGAGGATTTATGAGACCAGACACTTAAATCTGGCTTTCTCACTAGCTCACAGGGTGGTCTCGAGTTGTTTTAGCTCTCTTGGTCTCAGTTTCCTCATCTATAAAATGTGAACATTGAACCAGGTTATCTCTAAGGTTCCATTTGGTTCTTACATGTCATAATACCAGATAAACATTTTTGCAAATGAATCATGATATCCTAAAATTAATTTTAGTTTCTTCTTGACCATCTTTGGATAGAACTGACTTATCTGAACTGTAGTATTGAACAGAAATGTAAAATACTAGACCATTTAAGCAAGTCTTAATTCCTGTAACTCTACCACTAAAGATGCCTTTGTCTCAAAACAAACCTTTCAAAGAACGATACGTAAGGAAAAAATTAAAATAAAGTACCTTGTTTTCAATGGCAGTAAGGAAGCAAAGAGGAATAGAAATTTGAGAAATCTAATTCAGCATATCCAGAGTGCTAAAAAGAATTAAATAAATAAATGCAATTTGAAAGTCACAAGGGGAAACATGAGCGAAGTCCATTTTATAGACAAACTTTCTGAATTGTTCCCAAGGAAGCTGTTTAAAAAACCCTGAATTTTAGAAGAGAACCACTTCTAGATTTTTAAATCATGCAGTGATAGCATTTACTCTTTCACAACAGACAAATTTTCTCCCTGCTGTATATAACAAAAAGTAGGTACAGACGATGAAATCTCATCCAGGGAGATTTTTCTTGAAGTTCATAAAATTAAGGTGTTTGCTGTCACACCTACACTTGATTACTTAACCAGGATTTCAAATCTTCCTTTAACTAAGGCCTCTGAAAAATATTAAATGACTCATTATGATAAAATGTAAGCCCCTTTCTATAATGAAAGCATCTTATTCAACAATTAATTTTAATAGAATTTAGCTGTTAATTTGAAGTCCTCAGATATTGTTAATTGTTTTAATTATTATTAATAATTTAGTTCCTTGGAAAAATTGTGCCAAATAAGAAAAAAAATATATGCCTTGCTACAGCAAAGGAGGTTTACACATTACACACAAATAGGATATGGTTAACAACCCATCTACTAGGTAGTCTTTCATGAAAGGAAATGGAACCAAGTTGAACATAAACAAATAGAATTTATGTATTTTTAAAGAGAAGGTACTTTAAGACGTTTCTCCAGTGCATACACACACACCTGTGAGTTGTGGGTTCACGCATGGCAGAATTTTCTAGATTTTGGAAAATTCCCTTTGCTGTCCCATCACCATCCTTTCCCACATTCCTCCATCAGAACTCTGTGCCTTATGTAAAGCAAATTCAGTCATTCCTGGCAAGGTGCTCAAAAGCTGAAAGTCTTCAATCTTCACACAAATGCAGCGCAAATCAAATCTTATGATGGTATATTCAAGCTTTCAGGATCTCTGTTTGCCACCAGAAATGTCAGACTTTAGTACCTACTAAG
>NDGM011138511.1:0-7500 GCA_002564305.1 Octomys mimax | reverse complement strand
GTTACCTAGTAGCGACAACCATGACTCTCATCTCAGCACACTCCTCTGAAAACATCCTTAATGTCTTTGGTCCTGCTAGATTCTTAGACGTTTGGTACCGTGATATGCCTAAGACTAGATACTTGATGAAAAAATACTGTGAAATGTAGTTACTAAGCTAAGAAATTACAGGTGTGTAAGAGGATGGGTTGGCTTTCTGCCCCCACTTAGTGCATTAGTTTAAGAGACTGAAGCTATGTTCGAGAATACCCGTGTCATGCACACCCATCACCTTCCTTCTCTGAAATCACCAACACTAAATTGGCCTACTATCTCTCACCTGGTCTATTTCATAATTTCTTGTTTTGTCTCCCTGTATGTTTCCAGATTTCCTTAAGTTGAGTTATACTGTTTTTCCTCTCCTGTGTGGGCCAGAGCCAATATTACATGCTCTTCTTTCTTGAGTTTTTAGCTAAATTATATCACTCGCTATATATCCTGATATGACCTCAACTCCCCAAAGCCCTGTCTTTGCTCCTATCATACCCACCATCTGGGACAATGTTAGAAATAAGCACCATCTGTCAAGGTACTAACCAAGATTTATCTAAATCTCTCCCTCCAAGAATCTCTTTCTATCACTGCAGACTAGTTTCACTGGTGCTTCATTGCACAATCCAGTATGAACTGATTGTGTGTATCTATTTAACTAAAATTAAATACATTATAGTATTCTTTCAACAGTTGTGCCTGCCCCACTCCAAGAGTTCAATAGCCACAAGCGGCTACTGGCTGCTAATTCAAATTGTGCACATATAGACTATTCTTAATTATCATAAAAAATTATGCCACATAGCTCCACTTTAGTCAATGCAAGGTTCAGTTTCAACGAGCACAGTTACCATCAATGCACAAGGAGACTAGGAAACAAAGATGCTGAAGGCCACTTTCTCACCAGTTTGGAGGACAGACGGATATACACACTTCAGCATACTGTAGGGAAAGTTTGGGTGCTTTCTGAGTGCTCCTCATTTACTATTGCTGTCATATTGAAAGCCACCCCAAGTATACCAGGACAATTTTCTGATACTTCATATATAATTAATAGATGTTAAAGAAATTTATACGGCAACTGTTCTGAAGAAGCTTTAATTCACACCTTCAATATTTAAAAAGGCTGCTGTCACGGCTGGTAGGAATAAAATTAAATCCACCAGCTGTGGTTTGTTTTTTGAGGAAAAGACATAACATTTTATTTCTGCTTTGTCTGTCTTCCTTGTAAATGCCTGAATTACAGCATAAAAACATACTGAATATACTTGTTTACCAGGATAGCCTTCTGAAAATGGATCTTAGAAAATTAGGTGCAAGTTTTAGTAATTTTTACTTGGAGGTTTTTCTTTTAACAGAGCAGTTTAGTATGTACAGTTTTTATTTTTGGTTGGGAAAATAAAGGTAATGTCCATTTGATTGTTTTATTTTTTTTCATTATTTTCTTTTTTCATGAAAGGATAGTCAAGGACAATGTTAAAACATATTTAAACTTTATATTTATTATAATTTTGAAACTATTCTGAGAAAGTTCATCCTAGATTACTTTAAATTGACCAGGTTTATAGCCACATAGGTCAAGAATATTCTCTTTGGACTTAAGTAGTTTTTACGAAACATTCTAGATTCATAGCAGTGAGTTACATAACTTCCTTTTGATATGCAATATACGCTACTATAGGGTCCTAGAATTTGGTTATCACAAAATTCTTCTGCAGTGTAAGACAACATAGTCTTATAATTTAGCTTTTCAATTCCTTCTAATTAAGAAATTTTATTCTGGTTTTTATAATATTTTTTTTGAATTTTTTTATTATCCTTTTTTATTTATATATTTATTTATTTATTTTGACATCAGTTATTTTAAAGAAAAAATATAAAACAATGGCACAAAATCTCAAAACAAGATTTTAGGAGAGTAACAATGCTGGTTTTTATAATATTTTTTGCCTCGTGAGTAGTCTAGTACTAATAACTGGTCTAAGTATAAAGAATCTAGTGAAAATGTGGAAATAAGTCTATATCAGAGCTTGTGACTGTCTTTCTAATCAAAATCAAATTATTTAAGTCATAAGTAACATTACGTGTTATGCAGAATTTCCTGATTAGATTTCTCAAAGGCAATCATTATCTCATAATTCTACTAAAGCACACTTGGTCTACCTACCCCCAAGTACTCTTTTTAGAAATTTCACGGCACCATCTTCCTCTGCCCAGTCCAAAATTGCCTTGGAGACAATGATTTATTTGAATTATATCCAAAATGCTAGAACCCTTCCCAAAATATCATGACCTTTTCATGAACATAAAACACAAGTGGTTCATTACTTCCATGAGATGATTATGAATCAATCTAAAAATCCTAAACTGAGATAAATTTATGTTGAGGTATAGGAACTGTGACAAGAACATCATCCTGTGCTCCGAGGATGCAGGATAACTGGCTGGGGCCTGTGACACCTGCACGACACAGGCAGGTTCCAGGACTGAGTAGAAGCAAGGCGTGAGGGGGAGCTCCTGGTGCAGGATAGTTTTGCTGAAAGTAGTTCCCGCTTTTGCAGAAAACAATGAACAAGTTAAGTTCCATCCGAATCATTATATCAGCACATGTAATATTTATACTAAATTAGTTCATTAAAACAGTAGGTTTATATCCAAAAACAACAACACCAAAACATGCCAATAAAATCATTTGCTGATGTATTTATAGTTCAGAACTGTAGCTGAAGTGAGACTAAAATAGAGGGCCCTCATGTTTGCCAGTTCATTTGCACTTTCAGCACCCTTGTCATTTTGTACTACTCTGCCAGTATTTATCACAGATTGCAAAAAGAAAAAAAAAACCCTGAGTATGTAAAAATAGCAGCTGTTATTTGCCATTAACAATCGAGCAACTTCATAAATCTTTACAAACTCACAAAGAAAACAAAAGAATGTGTTTTAAGATTGGTCAAAGAACACTCATTCTGTCTTTGAGGCAAAAAAGAAAAAAAAAAAGAAATTCCTACTTTCAGTTGGAATTTTGTTTATTTTTCTGACAAATTTTTGGAAAGATGAGGCTAATTCTCCATCTTTGCACATGGTATTACATTGATGTTAATATGAACATTTGATAATTAACTTGCTAAATATTGACAGAAAATAATTTACAAAATTTAAAAAATGAATCCATAACTCCAGCTTTAATTCCATCAAGATAACTTAGAATACCATTCAAGCCAAACTCCCAACCATTTATTGGATGTGAATGTTTTCTCTGGGCCTCTAACATTGCCTGTGTAAATTAAGTTAAAAGACCTTGATAATTCCTAATCTTGATTATTAAAGTTGCCAGGTATCTTCTAACTATATTTCCTGGATATCAACCTCCTCAGACAATGGACCAGAGAAAGTTATTTAATCTAAAAACATCACTCAAACCATTCATGTCCTTTGTCTAATGTTAGGATACATAAGACAAACCTCTCCTACCAGGGATAGAACCTAGGGCGTGCCATGAGTGCCAACTCCAGCTCTTTTTCAATCTGAAGCATGGCCTCAGAAACTGTTAAATTGCTGGCTAGGCTTGAACTTGTAATCCTCCAGGACCAGCCTTCCAAAGTGGTGGGATTACAGGTGTGAGACACTATGCGTGGTGGCAAAGATTCTTTTTGATCTGATCTTAACTATATATCTGAAATTACTTGCCAACTGTGCA
The DNA here is from genome assembly GCA_002564305.1 of Octomys mimax. Classification (NCBI taxonomy): domain Eukaryota; kingdom Metazoa; phylum Chordata; class Mammalia; order Rodentia; family Octodontidae; genus Octomys; species Octomys mimax. The sequence goes on along the minus strand of NDGM011138511.1, from coordinate 3,773 downwards.
TCACTGTGTCCACCACATCAGCCTATGCCAAGCAGATCTCAGGTCGTTACTTCTTATGTATCTACATCTTTGACAGGCTTTTCCTTTTGGCTTACAATGGTACCTCTAGATTCCCCAGAAATTAATTTAAATTCTATTTCCTATTTGTAGTTCCTCTTTTTAAAAATCTGCAAAAGATTCTGTTGTTGTTGCTGCTCATGAAATTGTTTCCTGTGACTGTTATTATTGACCAAAATTATCCACTTTATGATTATCCTTGATTAAATTAAACAACAGTCTTTAGAATTTCTACTATACTTTTGCTATTGCCAAAACTCTAAAGAAATTTTCTAGCAGTTTGCAAAGAATTTTCATACTGTTATAAACAGAAAAGTAATCAACCAAGAAATACAAGCATCTATAGAGACACTAATGTAATGTATTTCTACATCCTTCTTAGAGGTGATTTGAATATAACATCATGGAATATCAGCTATCATGTTCCTTATTCTGTTCAAGGTCATTTGGTCACAGATTTCAAAGGCCTCTGTGTCTTAAGCCAATCTGCTGTATTGCTCCAGCCTCATTTAGTCAATACAGTAGGAAGCATCATTAGTTATTCAAGGTAAAACTTTGAAAAAAAATGTGACTAAGACGTTTTGACCTTCTCTGAGTCAGGAAATGCTCTCTGCATCTTTATGTTCCTTCAAACATAATTTGTCTAAACTGTCTAAAGGAAATCAAAAACTATCACTCAACCCTCTTTGCAAAAAGGGTAAATTTTAATTGCAGAACTTAAAACCTCACAATTAAAAGCTGCGCTGCTACTTAAAGCCAACACAAACACAGGAATGGATACTGATGCATACAAATTAGATTTCTTGATGTATTTGTAATTCTGAAGGCTATCCTAAAGCACAGACCATGTACCTGCCTCAAGTATTTCAAAATGAAGAATAAAATTGGGATGATTGTTATACTTTTTAAAAGTTTTGTCGCTTATATTATGAATAACTTCTGAACATCAAAATCTTTTACTTATTAATGTAGTCATAGCATGCTTCAACAATGAAACAAATATATGAAAGTAAATTTGCATTTATCCAGGTGAAAATATTTAGGATCTTTTAATTTTGTTGAACATATTTTAAGTTAAGTTGAAAATACTGTCATCAACATCTTTTAATTTTGTCAAGCATTTTTTAACTTAAGATGAAAATACTGTCATAGAGTAACAAATAAAACTGCAAAAAACTTTAGCCCACATGTAAGGAAAATGAGAAAAGAAAAGAAATGAATGCCATTATGATTAGGCCTACAAGGTTATCAATTTCTTCTTTCTTGTGAACAAGAATGTTCTGCCTTCTCTTTGATGTATAGTCCTATTTAATAACTTTATGGAAAAATATATGCGCTGGAATGATAAAATTTTCATATTGCCAAAGCTAACAGGACTTACAAGTATAGATTTAAAAGAAAGGGCATAAGGTATAGAGTGATATTATAATTGAATATCAATTAATACGAAGATCCCTGTTTTGATTTCTAAGTCTTGTAAACAGTAAGGCTCTAGGAAATTGACTGAAAAAAAAGTGACTAGAGACTTTTCTAATACTCAGAGAGGCTGTGGTAGAAAATGTGTGTGTGTGTGTGTGTGTGTGTGTGTGTGTGTGTGTGTTGGTTCCGTATGTAGAGAGACAACTGAACCACTGACCTGAAAGAAAAACAATACAGAAAAGTACAGAAGAAGAAACCTGATCTGAGCACCAACTCTACCAAGTTTACGAATTTGCAGAGATTAACAATTAGATGTTAATGTAACAAGCACCACTTAGTGAGATTATTATATACCAGGCATTGTACTTTATGATTTGTGTGAATTACTTAACTCTCTCAAAAACACTCTCACTCAGCATCCATGTAAGCCTGAGAGACAGGTAAAATGGCAACCAAGATGTGAAGACTTGAATTCAGGTTTACCTGAGGCCTGAAGCACTGGCCTTGTATCGCACTACACTTACATTAAAGCACAGTGTGTCAGGAGGTTGTTTTCATTACACCCAACCACCAATGTGCAAATGTCAATAACAATAATATAACTTAGCTGTGTAGTAAGATCTCCAGCAAATAACTGGGTCTTTTTAGAATATTGTTTAACATGGACTGCTTTATGAAAGAGCTTCATTACCAAAGAAGTCATTAATTAAGGTGTAAATAATTCAACTAGTGACAATATATACACTGAATTCAAATGACTGTTTTAAGAATTCTCAATAGAAAGAGAAAATACTATGAATTTGCCTGTAGAAATGATAGAGAAATGATAAATGGATTGCTCTAATCTTTTAACACAGTGATATCTAAAAGCTTATGCAGCTTCAACTTCATTATTTTTAACAAAATGTACTGTGATACAGTTACTTGTGGAACACACGATGCCATAAATAATTTAAATTAAACTACACTTGTCAAAATAAATGAACAAGTAGGTTTTATGATGCAGTACATTTTACGATGCCCTTGATTCTTTGTGTGTTTTGCTTAGTTGCTAATTTCCAAAATACTGTAATCTGCAATGGTTCTTGTACTTGTTAGTATAGATTACCAATATGCCTGCTTAACAAGAAAGTCATTATGAAGCAATATTCTACTGAAATGAAAAGCTTCTTCCCTAATAATATTCTGTGAATATATAATAAATGTTATTTTGAAGGAAACAGAAAAATAGTCAACTTCTTTTTCATATAAACTCACAAGTTCTATCCTCATCTAAGATGTCAGATTGTATGTGGCAAACAAATAAATTCCTTACCAATGTATTAATTTAGTCTCAGTATAACTAACACATCAAAATTTTGATATAGATTTCTTTGTTATTGTTGAATTACATATATAAACATAAATGTTTTATCCAAGGCAGCTGCTGTACCTTTTCAATAAGATCCAAGTGGAATTACTAAAAATAATAAAAAAAGCTAGTTACTTGAAATTGAAAACTGCTTCACTGATACTGTACCAGAGAAGTCTCAAAAAGAAAAAAATTAATGTCTCATATACTACAGCCTAAATGTAAAACACAAGTTTCAATGAAATGAAATGTTTCCCAGAATTAGTACAATTTCCAGCTGCTACTATATACACCATTTGTGACTTTTCTGTCACAGTTCATGTCCTAACAAGCCATAAGGACTTTTTGAAGCCTGCAATTCCTCTTCTAACCACTAATTTGCTAATTCCATGTTTACCTGTTGAATCTGTGAGGCCTTTGAGGTTATCTAACAGGAAGAAACCATAGCAAAACTATTGGGAAAACAATTACATGTCCTTAGGCTTGAGGCTGATCCAACAGGAGTGTCCTTTCCCAGCTGTATGTTCACTCTCTCATCTGTGAGTCCGCTGCAGTGACCACGCAATATGAACACACGTTCAAGCATCCTTTGGCATAACCCACTGAATTACAGTGCAATGGGGTAACTGCTATGTACAGGTAAGGATCAAGTATTGAGAAGACCATTATTAGAAACTACAAGCTGCTATAAAAGATATTAAAATATTTTAAACACTAATATTTATTACAAATGAAACTTCAGCATCTGTAAATTAAAGAAGAATGAATTTAAAAGATTTTGCTTCTGTCCCTCATCGTTCTTAAATATTATTTTCCTCTGAAGTATTTTAAATCCTCCAAAAACTGATGTATAGGTTTTGGGGTGTAGCTAAGTAGAGCAGCTCCTGCCTGGAAAACTTGAGGTTGTGAGTTCAATGCCCAGTATTAAAAAAAAAAAAAAAAAAAA
>NDGM011138498.1:9304-23227 GCA_002564305.1 Octomys mimax | reverse complement strand
GCTCTGACTATGGTTATATATAAGAAATTTGGGGAGAAGAAAAAAAATGGTGAAGATAAGAATGCGTATACATTACAGGACACTGAAACCAAGTGAAAGTGAGGTGTTAGGATGCCTTACATACCTTGGCAAGAATACAGGTATGTTCAGGGTTGTTTATAAGGACTGGAATTATTGGACTTCCTGACAGAAAAATATAAAAAAAAGTATCCTCTATTTTTTGCAGGAAGATTTGCCAGATGAAGAAGATACCTTGAGACTTTCTGGGATCAGTGGCTTTTGGGGAGAGGCTACTGGGAAATGTTTATGTATTTGAACAATGTCACTTGCTCTTAAGGAGTCAGTGAGACAGGCCATTCCTTCTCCGATTTGATCAAATTTCTCAGTTTTTTCTGCAATAGGGCCACCAAGAGCAGCCCCAAGGCATAGAAGGAGGATGGAGATCATTGGCCCACGGAGCTAGCTGCAGACAGAGGAAAGCAGGCATTCAGAGCAGAGAGAGACCACAGAGTCGAAACTCCAAATTCCTTGGAAGATCCAGTCATCTCTTCTTTTTACACACTGATGCTACCTTGGAAAAAGAAGGGTTGTGCTAAGCCAGGAGGATTCTGGGAAAGCATATCTGGGGTTTTTACTATTTGTGGGCTGTCATATAACAAAAGGTCAACCGTGACTATTCAGACCTCTCTCCCAGTATGAAAGAAGCTGTTCATTTCCCAAGATTGGCAATTTCCATAGGGCCCTTCTTCTCTCTCTCTTTTTTGATAATTTATCACAGTGACTCTCAACTAGGGGTAAAGCATTCCCAGCAGGGGATGTCTGGTATTAGCCGGAGACTTTGGTTGTTACAACTTGGATGGAGGGCACTACCGGAGATCAGGAAAGTGGGCAGACATCCCACAAAGCATAGGAGAGACCCCACAACTAAGAGTTATACTCCTCCAAATGCCGCAGGCTAAGGATGAGGCTTTTAACCCTGAATAATCACTGGGTTTGTTTTCAAAAGCAAGTGTGAGGCTGCAGGTGGCATGTGCTTTCAGCCTAGCAAACACCACTATTCCTAAGGCAAGAAGTCCTGGATACTGTCTTAGAACTGGTGAAAAAAAATTATAGGGGATAAAATATACATAATTCTCCACTTCTCCTACAGCAGGGAGCACAAAATGTAAATTAAAATTTCAATCCATTATTCTGCCCCACCTCCACCCTGCCAAGCTCAGAGGTGCCTGAGGACTTCCAATTCAGTGATTTTAGTTTAGTGGGGTTTTTTTCCCCCACTTTCAGCTGCCTGCATCAGCGTGGGGATGGAATTTGAAAGTGTGGGAGTGGAGATCTCTCATGGAGCATTCTCTGCAGAGTGGGAAGAACTGAGGAATAGGACAGAACCCAAAGAAACGCAACTCTTTACTGACAGGCAAAGGGAAAGGGGGAGAAAGAAAATCCTGAGAAAGGAAGTCAGAAACAATAGGAAATGTGAGGAGAATTTAATCCAAACATATCACATGGCTTTTAAGTACTGTGTGCCAACACTGTGCAGCAATCCAGAGATGCACGTGTATTGAGGTCCAAAGAATTTAAAGAACAGGAGGAACTCCATCCATCCATCCATCCATCCATCCATTCATCTGTTCATCCAATAGCTATTTATTGAGTGCCTTCTAGGTGCACTGGATTCTGAGGAGGACACAGTCAGTGACAGTGAAAACAAAGTCTCCCCTCTTGGTGAAGATAACACTCAAGAAAAAGGAGAAGAGGTATTGCTAAAGAAGTCAATGGGGACAAGGGCAGAAAAAGGGGTTTCTAAGGGGGACCACAGAGAGCAGCTCTTGTGGGCTTATAGGTACAATCCCCAGTTGTAAATGGCCCAGCAATGAAAGGAGGCATGGCACAAAGTAGGATTATCAAATGTTGGACAGATGGGGTGATTTTTGGATCAGATGCCTAGAAATAGTCTTCATTTACTCCCTAGTGATCTCTTGCAGCTGCTCTTACCCTCTTTGTGCTTTTTTTCTGAAAAGTTTCATATAAAGTAGGAAATAAAGAGCTGGAGTCCTAGATTCAGAAAGGGGAAAGGAGGTATTTATTATTCCTTTAGTATGAGACAAGGCACAGTACCAGGAAAGGAATAATCAAAGTTGACAGCTCAGAGGAGATGACAGGACGTGGTTTGGAGGAGTCTCCTTTGGTCACAAATGCTAAGAGAATTTGTGCCAAACCAGGGAGTTAACTGGGAGAGATTTTGCCTCAAAAACATGTCTAATTTCATTTTTTAAACCCTTCTAGTAGAGGTGAAGCAGGCTTGTATCTGCGGATTATACCACCCCAGGAGGGCTTTCTAACAGACATGAAAATAAATTAGTTATGACAGTCACTTCCTGGAGTTGGCAATGCGGGCTCTCACTTGAGATCCAGTGGCCATCAGAGTTGCAGTTAAAAAAGTTTAAAAAAGCCTTGATGTGGGCATATCTCAGGGCCTGGATTCAGAAGCTGTTGTAGGCGATGCTAAAACCCCCAAGCATGACAAGAACAGGAACTGTTCCTGGAGGGCCTGTCGGAAGAAAAAGGATCTGGATACCAAACTCTGATGACACTTGACTTCCATACCAAATCTGGAGAGGAAGGTCTGTCAGGCTGTGTCTGTCCCTGTGTGACCACAGGGTGAGCAACTGCCCCTTCTGAGCTTCCGCACATCTAGAAGGTTGGATTCATGGGCTGTGAGCACTCCCAGAACTGACCTGCTCTGGCTTCAGCCTTTCCAGCACCTGTTGTCCATTTGTCTAGTAATAGCTTCTCCATTACCCTAGGGCGGCTCTATTGCTGTCAGGCGCAGTGCTCATGGGCCTGTCAGTCAAGTTCTCCTCACTTGACCTGGCCAAACTTAGCAATCAGACTCTACCCACCAGAGGGATGTGAATCTTGAGCAGAGTAACACCAGGTCAAGTGACTGAAGAACCATTTATTCCACAAGCCTGGACCTCTGAGCTGTTCTGCTTACCATCTTTCCTGAAATCTAATGCTTCATTCTTTCTTTCAATCCTATGAACTACCTCATTCTTTCCACTGAATTCCCTCTTGGCCTCCATTTGCACACCTTCAAAAGTGGAGAGTTTACATCTACCTGAGATAACAGCACCCGTATACGGACAGGCTTAAGTCCTCATATTCTTCCTTACCATGAACTTTTAACCATCAGCCCATTTTTGTCCTCGTATTTTTGTTAATTGTCCTTTTGTTGGCTAAGCCCACTGATACAGCAAGTCAGATCTTCTGGGATCCTGATCCTATTATCCATCAAGTTACTATTTTTCTATTTTTCAGCATCACTCACAGGTTTCAACTCTAAGCCACCCATATGTAATTTGTGCATTTTTAAGCCTAGGTTAGCCTCGGCTCTGGGTCAGATTCTGGCCTCATGCTACAAATGCAAAGAGACTCTTGGAGAATCTAAAGTTTAACATGGTGGAAGACAAGAAACCAGGTAACTGCTCTCCTCTACCACACGCTTCAACTTAGATGTTTCTATCTTACTATAGGCCTAAAAGCAACAGAACCAACTGTCCACAGACTGAAGTCATGAAACCATGAGTAAGTAATCTTTCTTCCTTTATGTTGTTCTTCCAAGATATTTTTTCATAGCAATGAAAAAGTAACACACAAGAGCCGGCAAGATAGCTCAGCAGTCTAATGCACTTGCTTAGGCAAACTTAGGCAGTCACAGGGGACCAAGGATTGATCCCTGGCACCACATGCTGATCCAGCCCCTGCCCTCAGGGTGGGATGAGCCAGTAAAAAAAAAAAAAGGAAGAAAGAAAAATTAACACACAGGTTAGCAGAATAAATAGGCTTCAAAAGTTGTACCAGGAACACACAGGAGTGGTCTCCAGAGATGTTCAGCTGAGTTCTGTCTCCCATTGCTCCCTGAGCGAGTTGGGAGTCAGGTTGGCCTGTCAAAGGCTATACAGATCAAATAGCAGATCTTGGAACTGTGAGCACTGACCCAGGGCCCAGAACTGTTATCCCTGGAGTGCTGGCTATCCTTCATCCTCTTGTCTGTTGGGTTAGGCCTGTGGGGGTGAAATTAATGAATCTGCCATGGTCGTGACAACTTCCTTCTAGGTGAATATTCTGGGGAGTAGGTCACTCTGGAGGAGATCTCAGGAGAACAAAGTGGGGATTATCCTGTAGTGTTTCTTTAAGCATTTGTTGTTGAAATGGAAGTTACGATTCAGGCTAATTTGAATAACAGAATCATAGGAAAAACACCCTCTAACCACAGAAATGAATATTCAACATTCCCACCTTATCTGCTTTGCTTTGTAGGGCTGTTTCTCAGCTGCATATTAAGCGGCCCCTTCATGTGAAGCTGGCAGAGTGGTGGTTTTGCAAGACAGAATGCTGCTGGGCTCAGGTGCTAAATTCAGAACATAAGTCATCCTGGGCTCCCAGAATTTTAAGGCTCTCACAGGGACAGGCCTAGAGCCAAAGGAAAGGTGGGAGGACTGGAGAAAATTTGGATGGAGACCGTGGAGGGGAATGAGGCAGAACTGAGTGTTCCTGAGCTGCGCTCACCAGCTGGGGGTGGGTAAGCCTAGCGTAGCCTGGAAGGGGCTCACAGGAAAACCTCCAGGGGACATGGTGACATCTCCCATGGTGACCTTGCTCCATGAGCAGTCTCCATGGGTTCCACATCTACACCTTCAACAAAGACAGACTGAATTTTTGTTTCAAAGTTTGCATCTGTTTTAAACATGCACAATTTTTTTGGTTATGATTCTGTAAACAATATCACTTAACAACTATTTACATAGTGTCTGCAATATCTTAGGTGTTATAAGTTACCTAGAGATGATTCAAAGTACACGGGAGGAAGTACATAGATGATATGCAAATGCTACACCATTTTGTATAAGGGTCTTGAGCACCCGTGGATTTGGTGTCTTTAGATACCTTTAGAGTCATGGAACCAATTGTCCTTGGTTTCTAAAGGTCAATTGCATCATGTGCCTATAAGTACCACTGCAGATACCCCATAGATTGTGTTTGCATTGAAAATGGAGTTTCTATGTGGCTCTTGGGCGACACCCAGCACACTGATGTCCGCTTTTTGCAGCCAGGCAGGGTCTCTGTGTCCTCAGCTTCATGCATGATATAGAACACATGATATGCAACTCCTGTACACAGCATAGACCTCCTTGTCTTTCCTTTGCATATGCCATGCTTTCTTCCTAGAATACCTTTCCTCCTGACTGAACCCCTAGCAGATACCTGCTCAGGTTGCCTCTGCTTGCATTTCCCAGCACCTCCCCGCAATGAGTTTCCACAGGAGTTACGCACTGTGCTGAGCTATTTAGAGCTTTCAGTCACTGGTCAGCTGACTCCATTGCTCATAGGTCTATGGTGAGACAGACACATCCTGGCTAAAGAGTGTGGTGGAAGAGCACCTTGCAGCAGCTGGGAAGCAGAGAGAGCAGGTAGAGAGCCCAAGAGGAAGGGGTCTGGACAGAGTCCCCCCAAGGTCACACCCAAATGACCCTCCCTTCAGTGAGGCCCACCTTCTGTTCCCATGACCTCCCAATAAGGCCATCAAATTATGATCTTACTGTAGATTAATGACATCCCACATGATCCAATCACCTTCTGAAAACACCAACTCTGAACACATTTTGTGGACCATTTTAGATGTGAATGGTAACACTTGGAAATTGGTTCCTAGACCAAATAACACCAATCTGTGGTGAAGAAGTAGGCATATGTAGCATTTATCTTATAAGGAAGTACTTTTGCATTCATACATGTCTTTTAATCTTAATGCCTCTTGGTTCAGGCCTGGATAGACCCTCCTCTCCTGACAATGTCCTGCTTCCACTCTTTTTCCTCTCCAGGTTCCACGTGACAGCCAGAGGAATCAAATTTGCATTATGCCACCCTTCTCTAAAGGTCTTCCATGACTCCCCATGCAGCATGTAATAAAATCTATGGCTTACCCAGCCATAGGCCTTTTTCTGTCACTATGCTCCCCCTCTGCTGCTTCTGCTACCAATTGTTTGAAGTTGCCAAGCCTTTCCTTAGAACTAGTGCCCTCCCACCTGGACGCAATTCGCAGTTCCTGGCTCCATCTCATCTTCCAGCTTCAATAGCACCTCCTCAGACAGGCTTTCTCGTTTCTTCTACAGAGATTGGTTCCCTGTAGCTCTCTCTGGTCACCCCAGCCCCAGCCTTCCTGGTCTCCTTGGTAGGGAAATTTATGTATAGTACTCTCTGACTTTCCTCAGGCCCCAGCACAGGGCTTGATAAAAACTGAGCCGATAAATGTACTGGACACCAACTATGTCATGTTCTAGGCACATTTCTCATTGAATATTTAAAATAACCTTATGGAGTTGGACAGAATCCCCTGGGACAGGATCGTTTCTCTTGACATCACACAGCAGCAGAAGAAAACACTGAAGCCAAGTCACTCGATCCTACAGTCCATGTTCTTGCCACCAGCTCCTCAGTGCTTGATGCTATAAGACCTGGTTTGGCTCCTTTCTGCCTATGGAACGCAGATCAAGGGCCCAGCTTTTTAAATTTCCCTTCCTTCCTTGTAAAAGGTAGACACTACTGTTACCCGCCCCCATATGCTAAAGTAGCATAGACTCAAGCAGACCTTCAGGTTTACCAGCCAGCTACTGTCTGCATGACTTTGGATAGTAATTGGCCCTCTCTGTGATTCAGTCCTGTAAACTGGACCTACGTAGAGCTGGAGAAGACTACGACGGCAAATGTCTGTACAGCCTCTAAAACAGTGCCGACGTTTACACGGTCTTGAAAGGGTTGTCCTTGTCATAAGTGAACATATATGAACCTTGTTTGCCAATTTATTTTTCCATCTCAGCCTCTGTTTCCCCATTTTACAAGCAGTACACTGGTAATTGGGGGTCTTGGACAGGCCCCACCTGCCTGTCTACCTTTCCCGCCTCTGCAGGTGGAATCCCAGCCTCCAAGCCAGGCCAGGCCCAGCACTCTGTGCTGCAAGCCTCTGACTGCACCCCGCGGGTCCTCGCCCTCGCTCCCGCCCCGCCCGCCTCACTTCTGCTGATCTGTCTCTGGCTCCATTAGGCGGGGCGCGGCCCCTGCCCCGTGGTGCGCTCGGTGCCCTCCCGCGCGCTGCGCCCCAGCGCCCGCCCGCCGACCCCACCCGCCCGGGAGGTGACGGCAAAGTGAATTAGCGCGCTGCCCGGACGCGGGGGCGCTGAGGTGCCCAGCAGCTCCGCGGGCGCAGCACTTCTCGGCCTGATATTTGCACAAAGTGCTCTCAGGGCCTCTTTACATTTGCACTTGCCCATGGAGTTAGCGTTTCTGCCAAGAGCGACTTCTCCAAAGGGCGCTTGCGTCCTGTGTTTGAGGAGCGGCTGCGGTGAAAACGGCCTCCGCCTGCGTGCGCCGAGCTCTCAGGGCGCCGCTGCGTCGCCGCCACAGCCGCCTCCTCCCCTGCTCCCTCTCGATTCTGGTCTTGCTCCCCTAGGTTCTTCGCCTTTGTCTTCCTCCCGTTCGCGCCACATCTCGGGTCCCTTCACTTCCTTCTATGTTTGCTCCTCTATTAATGTCTCCCCAAGGCCAGCTTCGGTCTCTCTTCTCCCCTCCGCCTTCTGTTCATTTTCCCAGTCTGTTTCCCTCCCAGCCTGCTCAGTCTTGCCTTAGTCTTCTGATCTCCATTTCCCTCCTGTCTCTCCTCCTCCTGTCTGCTGACAGCGACAAGTCGCAGAATTTAGCCTGCATCTCCTATTCCCGTGGATGATGCTTGAGTAGTGGTTTGGGCCTGATTCTTGGACCGTGGCATCTTTTGGGTCCTTTCAGGGAGTGTTTGGGAACCTGAGCGTCAGGAAAGTCCCTCGGGTCCTTGGGGAGGCTCCCATCGTGCTTGTGGATGTGGGGACATCCAGTGCAGGTGGCTTTGGTCCCTGTCAGGGTGCCCTGGATGAGTTCGGGAAGTGCACTGAAATTCCAGCAAGGGGCCAGCTGTATGCGCAGCGTCTGGTACTGGCTGTCCCGCTGCAGTGGGCTGGGCACGGCCCAGGAGGTATCCCCTACTTAGCCATGCGGGGCAATGGGTAGCAGAACACACGATGGCCAGGGTGACCCAGAGCCTCTGCAGAGCCGCTGGAGTCTGTATGTTCAAGGGGTCTAGGACGTGTCCAGCCTGGGGTGGCATCAAGGAGGCAGCATGGCCCCGAGGCTCCATCCGTGATCACGGGTCTTGGTTTCACTGGCACTTAGATGTGTTTGCCCTTTGTCACCTGCTTTGCCCCTTAGCACCATTTGAGCTCCCTGCAAGGAGACTGTCCTGACAGTCCATTCCTGGAGTCCACATTACAGTGCCTCTATGACTTTGAAATCCTCTGTGCAGAAAAGTTTGATTGAACCCTACAGTCATTTGCTGTAGTACAAGCAATTCCAACATTAGCTTTGCGAATAAAGAAAAGGCCTGTTCTATTCTGTAAATATAATTTCCACCATTGTGTTAAATACTTGCTTTAAAATGATTTTAAATATTTTATCATTCGTGAAAACAAACTCTCATTGATGGTGCCTACCAAGAATTTAAAAGTCCTCATTAAAAGTTTGGGTTATTTCTGTAAAATCATTTGATCAATTGTGTAATCATTTCCAGTATAAAACCTGATATTAAAAAATATGTTTCTAGAAGCAAACTCCAGTTTCTCATTAAAATATTGAACAGAGTTTTATTTGGAAGTTATATACAAACTCAATATTTAATATATTTTCTAATATCTTGCATTTTATTTTCTTATAATTATATTTTATGAAGAAAATATAATTAATCTTTAGATGAATCTACAGGAGGTAGGGGAGCAGAGAATGGAGGGGAAGAAAAATATCTTCTTTGGAGGCAGCAAAGGGGACATTTCTGACGATTTGTGACTTCTAAGGTCAGGGGATTTTTCATGTTGTTTGTTTGGTTTTGTTTTGTTCCTGGAACCAGAAGCTGTAAGGCTTTTTGGCAACTGGCCTTGAGCCCTCAGGATCACAGCTCAACTCAAGTTCAGTTCTGATCTGGCTCTGAGAGAGGTAAGCTCCCCTGCAGCTTCTAGTACAGGCTGTGTCTTAGACAGAAACGACACTGTGCCTCCTCTCACAATGGCCCTAACTCTTCTGCTCGTGCTGCTGCACGGGGCACAGCCACTGAGCACCTCGATGGTGACTTGCACAGCCCAGGCCATTGGGTAGGCACATCCCTTCATCAGGGTTTGCTGATTGGGTCTTCCTTGGAGAGCTCCTGAACATTGTAGTCTTTGGCAAAAAAATGTCTGTGCTCTAAACTTGCCAACCCTAGACATGCAGAGGTATGGATGTCTTGTCACCCTAGACACCCTACTTAATCTATGCACCAGGACATTTGTCTCCCTGGTGGAAGAGGATCTGGCTTTAAAGAAAGTCAACTTCCAAATCCTAGCTCTACTCCTTGCTAGCTGTGAGACTTTGGCCTCCAGCTCATCAGTTATTCTCCCCAGACTCCAATTTCTACAGCCGTGACCAGGTGACCCATTAGCACATATTTTGCAGGATTACAAAGAATAAATGTGGAGGTGTGTGTAAAACTCCTTTGTAAACTTCAATGGGCTATAAGCCCAGAGGGGCTGGGATTATTGCTATCAGTAGAAGCAGGACCACTGTGACTCCTACACAATCCTGGGTGATCACTGATAACTGCAAATTCTGCAGGAGGAATTCCACAGTTAGAAGCCCCACTGGGGATCCATTGGCAGTGACTGGGTGGTGAGGGGGACTTGGCTGGCAGGGAATGACTCTGTTCCAAGATCCAGTCCAAATTAGAGTCTCCCGTAACACACTGGAGCCCTGTACTTTCATTCACTAAACAAACATTTACTTATTTATTTTTAAATAGCTTCTCTCTTTTTTCCCATTCCAAAAATAATACATGTTCATTCTGGAACATTTAGAACTGCAGAAATGCTGAAAGAAGAAAAATCAGAGTCACCCCAAATCCTGCTGCTGTGAATGAATGTCCTGGGCACACAAACACATCTCTTCTTACCTCTTCAAATACATTTCAGGAAAATGTTATATCGTATCATACTTGCTGTTCTGTGATGTTTTTTTTTTTTTTTTTTAAAAAAAAACAACAATAATCTGAGAACATTTACTAGGTCATAAACTATCCTTATACAATACTATAAAAATCACTGCCTAGCTGTCCACACCATTAAATTTGCAGTTATGTCTGTGTGTGCAGAGCTCTGAGCAAGCCACTGCCTATCCCTGGACACTCCCCACCTTGTAGAGGCAATCAGACCTTGCAAGGAGATAAACTCAGCAGGAAGGACACAGAAAGGAAAGATCATTTCTAAAAGAAGGATCAGGGAAGTGTCCTGGAGAAAACTAACTTAGAAAGGTGAGCCGGATTGAAACATGAAAAAAGCAGGAAGGAATTTTAATTATCAGGAAGAACATGAGAGAGGGCACAGTGAAAGATGACAAAATCATACTGTATTATTTATTCTTGGGTGGAAGCTAGTAAAGTGAGTGTTTTACTTCAGGACTGATGACCTAAGACCTGTTCCACTCAAAAGATAGTAATTATTTGGAGCAGGATTATATTAGTGATCTCGGACAAGTCACCAAACCTCAAAATGTTAAAACAAGATAGGCTTCATAATGTCTTTCAAGTTTTCATTTTATAGATGAAGCATTGAGGCCCAGAAAAGGCAGTGGGTAACCCAAGATGACACGGCAGCTGTTGAGGACGCCACGAGGAGCAAGTGGACTGCTTCAGGAGCGACAGCCAATTTGTTCATCAAAGTCAAGTCAACATTTGGCACAGACCTGCATTCCCAGAATACAGACTTGAAGTCGACCCAAACAGACTTCACCCTCATAACCAGCCAACCTTACAACGTTTTCTTTGGGGAAGATTTCAAGAGGAAACAAATATGCTATGCTTCCTCAGACTGACTTGTGGTGTAATCGAGAGGTAAATATTAGTTTCTCTTTGCCACCCCCCCCACTCTACTTGGGAGGTGGATGCCTATCTGAGTTAGGGTCATTTAGTTAGAGGAAACAGACCTTCTGGCTTTAAAGAAAGTCAGTTTCCAAATTCTAGCTTTACTCTTTGCTAGCTGTGAGACTTTGGTCTCCACCTCATCAGTTATTCTCCCCAGACTCCAATTTCCAAACTGCCTCCAATAGAAGAAGTGTATTGTAAGGACAATAAGATTATCTTGGGGTCCAAGGACAGGAAACCACAAAGCAGCCATGCCTCATAGGAGTTGGAGATAACACCTGACAAAATATTAAGGGGGTCCAAGTAGCTGTATTTTCTTCTTGGAACCCGGTTTAACAGGTTAAGGATACATCCATCTATGTATGTATCCAATAATCCATCTATCTCATTACTTATCCACCATCCAACCACCTACCTCATCATCCATCTATATACTTATCCTTGCAGCTGTGTATCACTCTATGCATCATCCATCCATCCATCCATCCATCCATCCACCTGTCCATCCATTTGTCCATCTGTCCATTCAGTGACACTTTTCACAGTCCTCTGGGCTCTGTTGAACCTCTGCCATAAGCTAGCACGTGCTATGGTGGAGGCAGAAATGGGCAAGCACAGTCCTTGCTCTCAAGGAGCTCACAGTCTAGCAGACAATTGCCATCATGTTTATTCATCTCATAATTTGGACGGCACTTCTGTGTGTCAGGTGGGACCCAACACTGGGGAAGCCAAGATGAATGAGAGGGAGACCTATGGACACACTCATAACACAAGCTGATGGGTGCTAAAAAGCAAAACTGATTGGTTATCTGCTATTCTGCCTCTTCCATAAGAGAGTTAAAGATATATAGATTAAGACTCTGGGATATGTATCAATGCAGGGTTATTTTGTGATTGCATTGTTGGGGTCACAGGGCCAGAGCACACCCTTATGGATGGGAGTGGGGTTTCACAAAAGGAAATGAAAATGTTCATTACTAGTCTTCTAAGAAAGATGTCATTCCTGCTGCCGGAAATGAGGACTTTGGTGAACAGGCTTTGTTTGGCTGAGGGAGAGAAAAAGACTGTCTGAGGCACTAGAGGCAGTTTGTTCTGGACTCTGTTGTGGTATCTCTAGAAGATTCCTGGGGAAGGGGTAAAGTGGAGGGTGAGTGTCCTTGGACCACATGGGGGTGGCCAGGAGAAGGGACCAAAGCCTGTCCTAGCAAGGATGCTGGGAGAGGTCTTCACTTGGCTCATCCTTCTCTTTATGCTCCTTGCTTTACTACAAGGTGGCTATACAATTGAGAGCTCCAACTGGCATATCCTAGAGGTAAAGGAGGAGCCGTTAAAAAAAACATGCTCAGGAGGGCTGGCCAGATAGCTCAGCAGACTAACACACCTGCTTAGGCAGAGTACAGCAGCCGGGTTCGATCCCCAGAGTGCTGTGCCAGCCCCGCCTGGGAGGAAACGCTGAGACAGTGATTGAGACTGGGTGTGGTGGTGCCCACCTGTAATCCCAGCACTTGGGAGGTTGAAAACAGGAGAATCACTACAAGTCAGATCTATATAGTAAGATGCTATAGACCCTGCCCTAAAATACAAAATAAAAAAAAATATTCGGACCGCAAGAATAAATAGGGGCACATAACTACCTGCTTATCACTAATACTTCAATAAAATGTCTTTAAAAGTTATAAGCTTCCCTCTGGTACTAGGGAAAAAATAGAGAAGGAATTGTGTCCATACTTTGGACCCATGAAAATAATTGAATTCTGGAAGACATTATTGACTCCAAATGTAAAAACAAAGCACATTAAAATAGATATTTAATGAAATGTCTATAAAACATTAGATCCACTTTATTAATTGCTAAATTTATAAAAATTGCTTGATGTTTGAAATCAGTTTGCAGATTTGATTTTCTCTTTCCTCAAGAATCCTGAAGAATGCAGAGTGATTGCTGAGAAATCAGAGCTGAACAAAAAGCAGTTGCTCAGAGCCAAATCATTTCAAAAGCCAAATTATAAAAATCTTTTCTAAATATTTTATAGCAGGCAATTACTAACTGAAGCATATGGGTGTGGTTTAGTATGTGTGTTTGGGGCAGGTCCTTTCAAAGTCAGAGCATCCAGAAGCAATAAAAGTTTTTTAAAAGGTTCCATTTAGGGACAAGGACACGGTGCTACACTACTCCAAGCATGTCATCATAGCATGAGCTATATGAATGGCACCAAAGATTTGTGCAGTGCACAACTGAGTGGCTGTACAAGGTGACCTCAAACACACGGTTGGCCAGGATGCCACTCCAGAGGCCAAAGAGGAGGCTGTGGTGGGGAGGGCCACCTCCATGGAGAACAGTGGTGTGCAGGAAGCAGCGTGGTGATGAGGAGGGGGGCAGCCCCTCCCCACATTCTGAGCGCTGGTGCTGAGTCTTGCTTCACTGTTTTCTCTGTCTTGCTGGGGAGCTAGGCTTGTGATTGAAGAGTAGGAGTCAGAGACATACCATGACAGAGGCTCTGGCAGCAGGCAGGAAGTGCAGTGAGGCGACATGGGTAAGGGGAGAAGGTAACCCCAGATGAGAGGACAGCGAAGCTGCATAATGAAGGCCAGTGCACACAGAGCCCTGGAGCACTGCACGAATTTATTCAGGCAGGGAGCCAGGGGTGGCCAGCAGAGGACACAGGGCATTCTGGGCGTCCCTGGGGTGTTCTACCAGCCTGTTCCTCTGGCTCTTTCTCTGCTGAAAGATGTCAGGCATCAGATGCTGTTAAACTCTAGCGACACAAAGCCTGCTGGACAGGAGAGCGGGCAGAACTTGGCTGGAAGCAGAGGTGTTCAGAAGGGTTCAACCTTTTTCCTGACACCAGCTCCTGTCTTGGCAGAGGGTGTACCTTTAGGGAGGATCCTGGAACTGC
>NDGM011138494.1:0-10568 GCA_002564305.1 Octomys mimax | reverse complement strand
CTTACTAAATTGCTTTTATTATTCCTTATTCTTTACATAACAGAGCAGACAATAAATCTATTAGAAACCACATGGATCATTATCCTCTTTTCTAACAGTGGAGGAAATAATGCGCAAGTATGCATCATTTTTCTAGGCTAATCTATTCTTTCAGCTGTGCCTTCTCTAATATTATTGATTTTAAGCATCATTTCTTTTTGTGCCTCAGAGACTATTTTTTTTTTATAGAATTTCCACTTATTTTTTAAGTTCTGTTGCTAACATTTCAGAAAGTTCCAGTATATGACTTCCAGTCTTATCTTTCTCATTGTTTCTGGGCTTTTTCTGGGTTGTCTGGGAGTCTGGTGATATATATATATATATATATTCTCTCCTGTCTGTCTGTCTCTCTCATATATATTCAGTTGAATGAGAATTACAGGGAAAAACTTTCATTCAGATACAAAGGAGGGTTCATAGAAATGTAAAATAAGAAGCTAACCTTGTTTAACACCAGCAATTATAATACAAAATAATATTGTTGGGAATTTTTGCTACTATTGTTGAAGCATTATTGCTAACTTTAATGATGCAAAAATTTATTTGTAAAAAGGACAGCCAAATAGCTCAGTGGATTAATATGCCTGCTTAAGCAGATGCAGTGGCTGGGATTGATCTCCAGCATCTTGTACTCGTTCCATCCCGGGGTGCACTGAGACTGGGTGTGGTGGCATGTGCCTGTAATTCCAGTGCTTGGGAGGTTGAAAGTAGGAGGATCACTACAAGTCCAATCTACACAGTGAGCCCTGTAGATCTTGTAGACCCTGTCCTAAAATTAAAAATAAAAAAAGATTGATTTGTAATTATAAGTGTGAAACTGAGGCTTAGTTTTATTAAGTTAGTGAAACACATAGTTAGCAAAAACTATAGCCAGCTCATATAGCTAGCAAGCATAAAGCTAGCAAGAGATGTGTGTACCAGGTATGAGTTTGGGCTTTCAGCAGTAAGATACTATGAAACACTGATTCTCCTTAATGATTCCTGAAGGATGAATCTAAATGACACCCGTAGTGCTGACAGATAAATAGGACAATACTGCCAATGAGACGCTGACCATTTTAGTAAGCCAGAGATAGGTGTGGGCTCAAGAGGTTAATAAGAATAAATGGCTGATCATTGTCTACTTCCTTTCCCCAAACACGGAATGATATAAGGCACCAGATTGGCCCTTTAAAATCATGGGACTAGTTTTAATTAGGAAAGAATATGTTTGATGGACGTTTCAGTCAACAGTATGAACAAGGAGAAATGTATAATCACATAGACAATGAGAAAAAAGAAAAAAAATAGAAAAATTTCTATCATATAAAATTCAATATTTGGTTTTGAATCAGTCTTTATACATAAGTAGAACATCACAGGATTAGAATGATCCTTAAGCCAGGATGAGATTGCTGAAACATTGGCATCTGTCCCTGGTGAAACTTGGCAAAGAGCGCCTGATCCTGATTCTGTGATTATGACTGTGGGCTGACCCTGGTCCAACACACAGACTCTTCCCTCAGGCCCATTTCAATCTGTTTATGCCTTGTGTACAGCTATAACAGAATTCAGTGGGGAGCAGTGAAGCAGCGATCTTGGAGATTTCCAATCAAGGCCAGATGGTTCAACCTGAAGTGTAAGGCAGTTCCTGAGACCAGTGAAAGCATGAGGTTATCATGACTGTGTGTGCTGTGGTTCGTAGATGTCTGAGGACCCACAAGGAAAACCTGCCTGCGCCTGGAAAGAACCATCAATAGCTACAACTGATTAATACCCTGACCTGAAATAATAGAGTCCTAAACAAAGTAAGAGTCTCATTTCTTCTGAGGTAAAGGCTGAGAAAGGGAGAGAAATTCTTTGGTTGCCAGAGACACAGGAGGTTTTGGCATGTGGCTCTGCCTTTCCTCCAGTGTTGTCCACATCCTCCTGGTCATGCCCATCCTTTTTCCAGGAAGCATGATGGGGAAGGGGAGTGTTCTCCTCTCCAGAGTGATTTTCAGACATTCCATTAGCCAGAACATGATCACAGATCACATCCATCTGTAAGAAAAATAGACATGCAGGCTTTATTCTGAGTGACCATGTGAGAAAGATAAAAATGCTATTATTCTAAAAGGAAAGACTGCATAATGTGTCTGTGGAGACCTGGCTACCAAGGCAGGGACACACTCTCTCTTATAGCCCTCTCTTCCCCTCTCTTTTTACCACTATAATTTTCAATAAAACCACACGGTAGTCACTTGCTAAAAGTGCACATTAGTGTTCCTGCCATACAGACCTTCTCAAATGTTTCATTTGACCATTTTATTAAAGCCAGTGTTGAGGGAAGCTCACATGGGCATGGTTAGCTACGGTAACACAGCCTTTTTCTGGAAAGTAATTGTCTGCAGAATGGAAGGACATTGTTGTCAGATGAGAAAATGTTGCATTTTTCAGATTGTAATTAGACCAGGTGATCATTGAGGACGTCTTTGAGGTTAAGTGGAGAAAGCCTTTTAGTTAGGGAACTGATGAAAAACTGTAATTGTAATTTTAGGAAACTGATGAAATGCTGTAATTTCTCTTTCCCAAACAGAAAAAAAGAAAGCTTTTCATGAAAATGCAGCAATCTCTATTGTACCTGATAGTGATTACACTGGTTAGGGAAGTATTATTAAAGGAGGGAAATGCATAAAAATATTGAGAGGTGGGCCCAGTATTAGCTGTTTAAAAAAAGAGCCTGAAAGCATGGCAGTTATAAAAGTGGAGAAAACAAAGCATTCATTAAAACACCTAAGGTTCACAAAAGTGCCAAAGTATGTTTCAGAAACATCAACCCAATAAGGCTACTGATGAAGTGATATGTCACTCCATATAATTTAAAATATTCTTCTGTTCTCTTATTTTAGCATTATACAGCAAGAATTTCTATTCCGAACAGCAGATCACCCTGAACATTGGCAATTATACTTGGCAGTATTTTTAGAAAGCCTCCCATTTTATCATGATATCATCAGAAGTTGAGGCTACTTAAATTCCTCTTGACACTATTCTTTGTATCTCAAGGTATTTAGAAAAAATATTTTTTTATTGTGAGTGAAAGCATGTGAGGAAAAAAGATCCCTTGAATTTACCAAATAGTTTACTGTAGATTAAATCTGAATGAATGCGATTCACTTGAAACTTTACACCTTGCACACCAAGATGGCTTTCACTCCGTGCACACCCATGTGTATGTAAGCACACACATACATGTACATACGTGCTGATGCCAGGCAAGAATGCAATTCAACCAACTGTTCCAAAATCATTACATAAAAATCTCTTCTGGATATATAAAAGTATTGTTTTTCCAGATTGTTTAATGTGTAGATTTTTGTCTGAATTACAGAATGTTGTTGAGTCTGCTGTGACATTTAAAGAAAACCAGCAGGGTTTTCTCTCTTAAAGTTTTCAATTTTAAAGTCTAAAGTAGAATGAAAGCCATATTTGTCTTCAGTAATGTGTATTTTAAATGTTTTAAAGTAAATAATATTTTCATGAAGTTTTCAAATAACCAATAATTAAGATTTTATCTTTTTTTTTCTTAAACGATGACAGAGATACTCATTGTAATTCTAATTCTCACTAATTCTGTGTGTAAAGCATTTTTATTTTCCAAATTCTATGGGTATTTGTTATTGGTACCTTCTTATTTAAATATTTTTGGTAAAATTTGGATAGTAGCCAAGACTTTTGGTTAAAACATTAATCTATTTTTTAAAATAGAAATATTTTAGGGTTCACTATAGATTATAATCTATTTTTGGAAATGGGCCAAAAAAGCAACGAGAGAAACTCCAAGTTTTTGACCAGGAACTTTAAAATATAAAGATATTAGTTCCCTCAGGGAAATACTAAAACAAACTAATCATAAGGTCATTTAATTTTTAAGTTGTTTTTTTTTTTTTTTTCGGAACTGGGGATTGAATTCAGGCCCTTGCCCTTGCCCTTGCCAGGGAAGCACTTACTCCACTGAGCCATCTCCCTGGCTCTTATTTAATTTTTTTCAATAAATAACACTTTCAAATATTTAAACAATAAGAAATATCTTTTGAAACTTACTGAATCTATTTTACCTATATAGTATGAGAAACACAAAATATAGACAAAGTTTAAAGTAAAAGATACTATGAAGGAAGGAGTAGATTTTTCTCAGATAGAAAAAGGACCAAGAGACTGAGGGAAGAGGAAGGGGATGGAAGAAGGACTGAGAGTGGCACAGACATGCACCAGCAGTCTAGGCAAGAAACGGAGCCATGTACTAGCTGTTGTACCATGGACTATCACAAATAAAATGGGGGAAAAATGTAACAAGACTAAAATCAGTTAAGACGATGAGCCTCTTGTGGTTATGGTTTGATAATAAGAGTGAAATAGCAAGCGCTCAGAAAAAACCAGCCTGGGGAGAGCATAATTTCATTCTTAGAAGTGAATTTGCTTCAGGAATCCAGACAGAAGCTTTTTCCCAGAAAGCTGTGATGCTGTCTGTAATGCGTTAGGATGAGAGGCTTTTGCATACTGAATTCAGACTTAATAAATCAAGGGCTTTCAGTGCTGTGTTAAGGAATGGCTTAGTCCCCTTATTCTCCCTGGCCTTTTGAAATCACTGTGTACAAATCAAAGTCCAGAGGGAGCAAAATCTGTCCTGTGAGGTCATTGGAACCCTGCACAACACCTGTAGTATGTGCAGCCCCTCACTCCCAGGATGGTCCCCTGAACTGCTGTGCCCAAGTGCTCCTTTATGAGTGCCCTCCTCATACCTGGGCAGAGCCTGAGGCCAAATTCAGCAAATGGTGGCACTGTTCTCTCACAATAGTGAAAACAATAATACCTATCCTTGTGTATCTTTGCATTGAAATACTGATTCTGAAGCCACTTCATTATTTTTGCAAAATAATGAAGCAAAAGCATATAGACTGGATCCCACCCAAGGCAATGGCATAGTCTAGAGACAGGATGGAGAGAAATCTGCCAACATCAACCTGAGCCATTTAATTCAGACAATTTGTGGGAAACTGCACTATGCCATACAAAAGTCTTCCAAACTTGGTGATCATGTGTTTAATGAGAAAGAGAATGCAGGTCTACAAAGTGATACAGAAAGATGAGGTGATCATATTACTCATGTAGTTGCAATGAAAGACGGAATATGCTTTAGCTCCTGTGGAGGGGTTTTCTTATTACTTCCAGTAAAAGAGCCAATCCCTTCCTTTCCTCATCATCTCCCAGAGACAGATTCCAGTGCAGCCTCTTGGCAGCTCAACATCTCCAGTAGGGACCAGTCTTGTTTGTTCTGCATGTGCCACATCAGTAGAAATGTTGAAAAACACAACCACAAGTTAATGGAGTATCTGTCAAACTAAAGCGGGGTCACTTATGACTGGAAAAATATGACCCACAAAAGTTGATGGAAAACAAAAAGTTACTTTCTGTGAAGTGGCACTATTGTCCGGAAGACAGAAAGCAACAAAAATATCCATGTAGGTGTGTACACATGTTCACACATATATACACACCCATATATTCTTTCTCAACAGAAAAAAATGTATTCAAAAGTATGGAAAATGGACAACTAGACCTTTTACAGCACACTCTTTTACTCTTAAAAAGAGATTTGCACTTAGTCTTTTCATTGTCAAACAACTGTAAGACTAAGGAGAGGTCTCTAGCCCCCACCAGCACGGGGTCTTCCTTGGCCAGCAACTGTCTTTCTGCTTCTCTGCTTCACTTTGCTGTCCCTCAGCCCCAAACTAGGACAACTTGCTTCCATATCCTCCCTGGTATGCCACAGCACTCTCTTCTACTCCATTCCACTCAACATGGTTGGCTTAACTATTAGTGCAGTGCCTACATCCTGCTTCTGCCACTCTTTATGCTGCTGGTGCCATTTGAGGAAGGGACCTGACTCAGATCTGTGAGGGAGGGACCTGGGCCTATTGTTAACATTGCCAATACCCACCACTAGCCTTCCAGAAGAGCACCTAGTTTTAACCTTGTCCCTTGTACATACTGTTACTCTCTCAGAAGCACTCCCTATTCCCTTCTCAGGTTAGTCTAGAAGGACTTCTTCCAGTGTACCAGCCCCTTCTTCCCCTGTGTTGTTACACAGACCCTGGTATAATAACTATTTGCTTTGGTGATCCTAAAAGCCTGTGTGATTTATTCTTGAGTAGTTTGGTCTCTAAAAGTTCTATAAGTATTTAGAACTTTAGTATTCTCTTCTACAGTGGTATGGACAGAGCAGTCACTTCAAAAAGAATAGAAGTAAGCACTAAAAAGTAAAGACCAACAACACTAAGCAGTGAAGAGCTGTAGAGAGCAGGAGCAATGGAGGCCAGCAGCAGAGTCCAGTACCCTGAAGCATTTACCCACAGTGCTCAGCACAAGCTGGCAGGACATGGTGACTGCCAGCAGCTGGCTGTGTCAACTTTTGATGTCATTATTATTAATAATAATAAAATATTTTCCAACTCATGATTTCCATCTGAACCAAACAGAACAACCTTCGGCTGATTGACAACAACTAGAGCATGCAATAATGAAGCCTTGTAAACTAAACACACACACACACACACACACGTGTGCATACACACAGGCATGCTCACACCCGCCCACATATACATCACTTTTCCCTCTCTTCAGTTACCAACAGCATTCATGGAAAACATTTGATACTCAAAAAAACTTTGACTCCAAAGCCCCCTTTACAGAAAAAAAAAAAAAGGTGGAAAAACAAGATTTCACCATGTCATTGTTCTTTCAATCAAAAGCATTAGTCTCCACATAGGGACGTGTGGAGAACTACGGTAACTCTCCTTGAAAGAAGAACTGTTGTCACTATTTTGGCTGAGCCTGACCCTGCTTCCATGTATTGATATGTACAGAGCTGGTGACAACATTTTTGTCATCCCCACAATTGGCTTTATGCAGTGCATATCAGTCCAGGTCTAGCCAAGTGATGGTGATAGTCTCTGAAGAGAGCAGATGAGCCTCTCTAGAACCTGCACCCATGTTCCCTAGTGTGAGCTGGGACAAGACGGGATGAAGAGCTGATAACCTACACTGCTGGCTGGGATCCAGCCTGGAGACAGAGGCCATGACTCCTTGGGACTTGGAAGATCACACATCCGAGTTGAAGCACTGACCCCAAAACATCAGCTACTACCTCAAGTGTGTCATGTAGATTACTCTTTCTTCAAATCCTTTCTCTCTGCACATCACAGAGGTATTTCAGACCTCCTACCCAGCCCAGCTCACAGCACTTACCTCCTTCCTGCCATTCTCGCAGTTACCCTCAAGCCACTCCTTTCCACATGAATGAATAAAACCTGGGGTCAGCCTTGGGTGGAGGCCTTTTCTCTGGATAGCCATTATGATGGCTGGACTCAGGACCCCTTAGCTCCCCATGACTACAGATGTGCCTTAGTGTCTTTGTTCTTATCAAGGGTTGCACTGGAAGTGGTAGATTGGAATTAACTCACTAAAATTCCAATAACTATTCATGGATTACAAATATAAACTTTCTGGACCACAACAAGGACCAGGAAGGGCTCCTTACAGGGATGGATTTCTTCATGTAATTTAAGTATACTCTTTTAAGCAGTCCACGTGGTGACTGATTCTTGACCTTATGTTTTCAGTCAGGTGGGCAGGGTTTCTGCATACTCTTTTCCTTCCTTGGATGACATGAAATTTCTTCAGAGTATTTTCAGCTTATTCTTGAGATGAATATGTGTTTTGGAGTTATAGGGAACTTCCTCTTTATATTATACTGATTTGAAGATTTTCATTCAGAGTGAATCAGCTGTATTTGAATTCTGTGGATCAATTATGAAACTTACATCGTAAATGACTTTCACTGAACACGTGGATTTTCGTGGGAAAATTGACATTAACAGCAATCAAGTGGTAGTATCAGGACATCTTTATGAATCAGGGCAGCAATGCTCCATTATTTTATTATTCAATTTTTCTGTTTTTTGTTTATAGGTGAGTTCACACTCGCTTTTATTTTCTTAGGAAGCTGAAGCTTAGAAGTGAACTGAGACTTCAAAAGTGGTATCCTCTTCTGATGTATGCAATAAGCTTACCCAACAAATGTGATTAGACTATGTAGTGTGCCTGGCCTCACTCTCTTCATGGGGTGGGCTTGGTGCTGTGCTTGGGCACTATAGGCACCATTTCTGGGTCTCGTATTGCTGTTTCCAGTCCACTAAGCCAAGTCCCTTGTGATGGGGCTGCCCACCCATGGTGTAGTGGTTTCAAGTCTTTTCATCATCAGTTTGGAAAGCTGGTGGACTTGGTGCTTGTGAAGCTGTCCTGCTTTGGTCCAGCTCATCGATTGCTGCGATCAACCCAGTTTAGACTGCACCCAAATCCTCACCTATAACAGTGACACAGCACTTCCCACCAGTGGGATTATCTACTTATCTTTCTGGACCAATCTGACCTTTACAGACTGAGATGTCAATGCAGGCTTTTCTTCCTTGATGATCTTTACTGTATTGAAACAAGTCATCTGCTAGTACATCCAGCTATACAGTGAAGCTGGGCAGGCTGTGTGTGGTGCGTGTATGTGAAGTTCTTCTAAAAGCGATGTTTGTTTTTCATTTCTTCTTTCCTATCCTTCCCCAAATATTCACAATCCTAATTTTGTTCTCTAAAAGTTTGCATATGAGTCTTATAATCACACTCACACTATATGACAAAGAAAATCTCTTCAACAGATGATTAAAGGTTGTAGAATATCACTGCTTGCTCGGGAAGATCCTTGACTGGCTTGTGCACCTTAATATGTAACTGGCTTTTATGTTGAAAGTGCTCAGTTTTATCTTCTGACAAATGAAAGGAAAATTTCTCAGAGTCTCATGATGTGTGAGGGATAATGTGGTCCATTATCATTGATAGATTGTTACTAAATTTCTGCTTAAACATATTCAATGGTGAGGAATTCTCTACTTTCTACGTACCTATGGTTTCTGATTTAATTTTTTTCTGGCCTGATTGTTTTCTTCTTTGCAGCTCCTTAGTGCCTTCTTTTCTAGTTATGCTGATGACAGTATTGTTACTGGGCTTTTAGGAATAGATAGATGGTCTAGGACAGTGGGGGTGAACCTGTGGGACACATGCCATAGTCGGATGTTTTTTTTTTACCACTGAAAGTTCTACAAGGTTTATGATTATTGGTCTGGATAAGTCCCTCATTGCATCTATCACCCTGTTGGTGGTAACTAGTTTCCAAAATAACCACTGTGAAAACAAACCTGGTTCTCCTTTAGACTCACAAGTGGAACATGAAAGGGGAGGGCTACTTTCTTTCCTTTGTAATTTCAAATTCTGGTAAACTTTGTGCTTCCACTGGTCCTGTGGCTCTCATTTATCAAAAGAACTCCTGATCAAGAGACCAAACACAAAGTAAATCAAAGCTCAGACATGGAGGTGGATCATAACAACAATTTAAATCTCTAAATCCATTATGATTGAGCTAATTCCACTGTTGGGCTTCTCAGGTGTGCAGACTAGTATATGTCTCTTTTCTTTTTTCTCCTTATCTTTCTCTTTTTGCTGGTGGTAGGGACTGAGCCCTTCTTCATGGTAGGTAAACACTTCACCACTAAGGTGCATTCTCAGTCCCCCATCTTTCTCTTTCTCTTTTTTATTTTTTCAAAGAATACAAAATAGTAATAGAAAAAAAATAGCATTAGAAAAATACAAAATTTCACTAAGCAAAGTAAAAGGAATTCAACAATGGTTGCTATATTGCATGATGTTATCTTCAAATTAGTTATTCAGGTTGCCAGATATAAATTTGCAAGATTGATTTAAAGAAAAAACAAAATAAAACAATAACAAAAGGTTGTAAGACATTCAAAGGAAAAATGGTAAGGATAAAAAGAAAAAAAATTAACTTCTCCTTTCAAAGACCAACAGAATGGGGCTGGGGAGATGACTCAGTAGAATAAGCACTTCCCTGGCAAGCACAAGGATCTGAGTTCAATCCCTGGTTCCGCAAACAAACAAACAAACAAACAAAACAAAGACCAGCAGGAATCAGCAGTATAGTTACCAAAACTATTCTGCATATATACCTAAATATATGTTCCTCTTCTTTCAATTGTCTTTTCTTTGCCCAGTTTTTCCTTACCATTGAACAAATTCTTTCCCATTCACAGTATCTATTGCACCTTTCAGATTTTAATTGCTCTTTCAAGTTCTCACACTAGTAAGACAATACGATGTTTCTGTATGTGGATCTGATTTATTTCATTTACCAATATAGCTTCTAGTTGCATCCATTTATTTACAAAAGCCTCAAATTTATCTTTTTTATAACAGAATAATACTCCATTGTGTAACAATATTTCCTTTCCTTTCTTTCTTCTTTTTTCTCTTTCTCTCATTCTCTAGAATAAAAAATAGTGTTAAAAAAGAAAAAATATTTTGGATTTCTCTCTTTGTCCTTTTTTCCTCTTTCTCTTCTTCTTCTTCTTCTTCTTCTTCTTCTTCTTCTTCTTCTTCTTCTTCTT
>NDGM011138483.1:0-12176 GCA_002564305.1 Octomys mimax | reverse complement strand
CTTACTCAGTGCTATGGTAGCAGCAGCTGCGTAAGGCCAGTGGTGGGATCAGAGACCGGATGCGGGCAGGGCACTCAGGACAGGGCAGGAGGCCTGGGACACCGAGAGCCCTCTCCAGTCCCAGGGGCTGCTGCGCTTGCCCGAATGTGCCCGCAGTGGTTATTCTTCCCCTCCCTGTCCAGGAGGAAAGAGCCGTCGAGTGAACTCATGGAGAAGTCTTTTGAGTCCTTCCACTTCTTGACAGCTGAGAAGCAGAAGCCCCAAACCGAGACTAGTTAGAGGAGCCCTGGTTTGAAACCCAAACTCCTATCATCAGGCCTGAGCATTTGGCCTCCTTTCCTCCTGCTAGGATGGAGACACATGGAAGTAGTTTGCAGCAGTCGGAGAGCAGGTCTTGGCTTTGCAAGTGGAAGATGAAAAACCTTTATTTGCTACTTGCCATAACTTATTTGCATTTCCTTTCTTTCTGTCCTATCTGAAAAGAGAAACTGAAATGGAAATGCATCTTTGTGATTTCTAAAGTCGGTGCAATATTGAAAGAATCTACCCATAAGGGAGCACCCTGGCGCTTTATGGCAGTGTGGTATGCACAGGACGGGCTGGGACGTGCAGGGATTCTCTCTGGGGCCACACGTGAGGCCTCGTGGGGAGCCATTCACTCCAGGGTCCTCAGCAGATGCTTCACCAGTGCATATTCACAGCTGTATATGTATGTCCTGTATTCTTTCCTAAACATTCATATCTCTGCTAAGGTTTAATTTATAAATTAGGCATGACAAGAGATTAGTGATAACAGTGGAACAGTTATAATACACTATAATGAAAATGAGGTGAATGTGATTCTCTCTCTGTCTTGTAAAATTTTCACAAAGCATTTAGAAATGCAGTTGGCCACGGGTAGCTAAGACAATGGCCATGGGGTATGACTGTGTAAGGGACAAATCAGTAAATGCCAGCTTTGCATCTCCGTACTCAGTGTTGCCTGGTGATGTTGAAAGGTCTGTATGTCGTCCTTTTCTGTCTGTTTTCACAGCCATCACTTGACAAAGAGGCTTCCCTCTCATTTCTTAGGCGAAGAAGCCGTGTGCCCCAGAGTTACACAGCTGGACTTTTTTCCTGTTTCATCTAGAATGCTATGGAGACTCACAGTAGGTCTCAGTGGTAAGGGACCTCTGCCCCCATCTAGTTCAGCTGTCCTTTTTCCTCTTTTTGCTACCAACCTGATTGAGATACAATTGACAAGTATAAACTCATTAACACATTCCTGCCTGCCTGAGCCACTGGTGGTACATGCGTGACTGTCCCATCAGGTGGCTTGTGCCTCTGGTGAGAACAACAGACACAGTCACGTCTGTTGGTCTTTTTACTAATAAAATTAATAAAAATCCATCTGATGGGCTAGTCATGCATGTACCACCAGTGGTTCAAGTCACCCAGCAGCGAGACACACAAATTATGTTCCCTTCATTTTAGAATATACAAGTCAGGTACATATGTGCATGCCTGTAACCCCAGCTGCTGGGAAGGTTGAGGCAGGAGGATTGCAAGTTACAGGCTATCGACACTGTGTCAAAAGTAGAAAAAAGGGTTTGGGATGTAGCTCAGTGGCTCTGGGTCTGTTCTCTAGTGCTGTGTACAATTCAATAGTAAATTTTACCACATGCACATAGTTGTGCAGCTCTCGCCACAGTTTTAGGAGGTGTTCATCTTCCGTAAAAGAAATCTCATTGAGCAGTCACTTCCCTCATTTCCTCTAGTCTCCATGAGCTGTAGTCAATCACTCCCATACTTTTTGTGTCTACCGATTTGTGTGTTCTGGACATTTCATATGAATGCAGGTCACAGTATGTGGCCTTTCTGTCTGGGTTCTTCCACCCACGCAACATAACATTTTCAAGATGCATTCGTGGTGCAGCATGAATCAATGCTGCATTCCTTTTTTATGACTAAATAATATTTTACCATGCGATGTGCCACATTTTGTTTCTGTGTTCATCTGTTTATAGACACTTGGCTTATTCCACTTCTGGCTTGTTGATTAAGCACTTCATAAACTTCAGGCACAAGTCCTTGTATTGACATAGTTTCAGTTCTCTTGGTCCATACCCAGGGGTAGAATTGCTGGTGGTATGGTGCTGCCAGTGTTTAACCTTGTTCAACAGCTGCCAAACTGTTTCCCAAAGCAGCTGAAGTGTTTTATGTTCCTACCAGCAATACTCCTGGGCTCCAGCTTCTTCATATCTTTAACACTCTTTTGTTGTTACCTGTCTTTTTGATTAAACATCCTCTTTTTGAAATTATGAAACAGAGCCTGGGAGGATTTTAATGACGATTTTCAGGGACCAGGCCTGGTTCTGCGGGCCTGCTTCTCGTCTATGCATGGAAGGAACAGGTGCGAAGCCATGGTCTTTGTCACAGCATTGCCCTCGCCTTGGGGAGCCCAGAGCACGGCCATCGTGCACGGGTGGGCGCCGTAGTGCTCCATGTCTCGGGAACCCTCTTGGCCAAGGTCCGTTGTAGCCTTAGGAAGCAGAAGGTGATTTAGTGAAACACATTTATGGTTACCAGAATCAGGCACGGAGAGACCCAGATTTTGGACGGCTTGGCCAGGGCTGGCTGTTTCCATCTCTTGCCTGCCTTGTCAGTGTCTCCTGGTGTGAGCCATCTCCTGTCTGCTGGTGGGAAGGTGACCATCAGAAGCCTAGGTTTATCGTCTACAAATCAAGCATCTCCAGTAGAACTGGAGTTTTTCTTTCTGCATATTTTTAAAAGCAGAAGGCTTCCCTAGAGCTGGGATAAGGAGAGGTTCGGGGGACAGCTGTGGCTTGGCTGTCCTTGCTTCTTTTTCTATGTTGGAGCTTAGAGCAAGGGGGAGGGAGAAGCCCATCCATCCTCCTCACAGCGCAGGAACAAAGGACCGCAGCGGGGCTGATTCCTGGGGAGAAAACCAAGGGCGTGTTTATAGCAGGATGAGACAGGAGGTTTGCCTGGTGGGAGCAGTGATTGTCCATTCTGCCAGTTAGAGGACTTCTGTTCACACATTGTAGGAATCTTCAGATGGTGCACGCAATTTTAGAGTAGATTAGCTTGTTTCACTAGGGGGTTCTGGAAGCACAGCTTGAGGTCTTGATGATGCCCTGTCCTCACTTCAGAGGTGGAATGTCTGTAGGGCTTCTGACTGGCCAGAGAGGAAGGGAGAGGCTGTCTGGTCCTGCTACCTTCTCCAGGAGTGAAGAACTCCCTTCTCTGCATCCTCCCAGAAAGTTCTCTGCCTTGGTGGCTGCACTGGTCATTTGTCAGCAGATGACAGCCCTTGCTGACCAGCTGAGCTTCAGTTTCTATGGTCTTCTTAATGGGATGGGGCTAGCCTAGCCTTCCTAAGCTTCTGAGCCCTGTGGGCCGAGGGCTGTGTCTGGGACAGAGGTTCCCCTCTGAAGGAGAAGATGGAGACAGAGGTGGGCAGCAACTGTGTGTGTGGGGAAGAGGGTTGGGTGCCGAGGTACTAACGGGGACAGAGGGAGTTCTCTGAGGAGGACATGCTGCTGTGGCCCCAGAGAGGCTGAGGTTTCCAGGGAGATGGAGTGGGTGTGGGAAGCGTACTTCTGCTGGGGGACAAGTACCAGCAGAGCCACTCAGCGTTGTGTGTGAGATGGAAGGCGGCCAGTTATTCTTTCCTTTTGACACATAAAGAATACAAAGAGCAGAAAATCACAAGGAGGGCTGGCACTAGAACTTTCCAGCCTTCTCAACTCCTCCTCCCTCTTTTCTCCAAGCAGAAGACGCATTTGAAAGCCACTTTCTAGCCTGGGCCACTTCTCCTTCTCTAGTCTCACTGTGTTGGAAGCGGAGCAGAGGGCACATTCTTGTCAGGCTCCCTGGCTCTTTGCATTGACCTGCGTCCTCAGCCCTCACTCTCTTCTACCCTCCCTCTGCTCATTTATCTGTCCGTCCATCCATCTATTCACAGACAAGGCTTTGCTCTGTTGCTAAGATGCCCAGGCTGGGGGGAGCTTGTGACCATCTGGGCCCGACCACCTGGAATGCTGAGATTGGAGGTGTGCACCACCATGCCTGCTGGGAAGAGGTTTTTAAAGTCCGTTTTTCAGGTGGTCGGGATTTTGTGCTGTGTGCTGTAGTGTGAGGACACAAGGAATTTTTTCTTTTTTTTTTCAGAACCCGGGATTGAACTCAGGCCCTTGTGCTTGCCAGGCAAGTGCTTCTTCTATTGAGCCATCTCCCCGGCCCCAAGGAACTTTTTTTAAGGGAGCAGATTTATTTTCCTCCGGGGAAAGTTTTAAATTGACCATGTCCATAATAAGTGGAAGATAATCTGGAGGCATGCAATCATGCAAATGCTTAAAATTATTTTTCTCTAAACCTACATCTTAAATTTTTCTTCTCTCACTCATAAAGTAAGCTACTCATTTCCTAGCATTTTGCCATTTTTTTCTCCTGTAGAATTTTTTTTTATTAGTACAGGTTCACAATACATACTGATTGTATCTGTTGTGGGGAGGTGATTCAGGTATGCCGCACACTTTAACTCTCTTTTGTCTTCTGCTTTTTCCTGCTCTTTCCATCTCTTTGTTCCCTTTCCAATTGCAAGTCTCTTTCCACTTTCTTCCTTTAATTGTTTTCTCCCCTTTTTTCCCCCTCCCTTCTCCTGCTTCCCCTCCTTCATCTCTTTCCCCCTTCCCTTTGAAAAAGATCTCTGTGCTTCCTCTTATCTGTATTTTATTTTGCCCTTTATTTTTTATTTATTTTAATTTTTTTTTTTCAGTACTGAGGATTGAACTCAGGACACTGTGCTTGCCAGGCAGGCGCTTATTCCACTGAGCTATCCCCCTGGCCCTTTTTGCTCTTTATTTGTGTTTTGGGTTTCTCATAGGCGAAACCATGTGATATTTAAACTTGTGTGTATGATTTATTTCACTTTAATTCTCCAGCTATTTGTTTAGAAAGGTGGATGCTTGTCATATGCCAAATTTTAAAAACTGTGATTCTCTAAAAATTCCTCATATATCCCCATCCAAAACAAAGCAGTAGAATTTGTGCATTTCAACCCACTTTTAAAAAATCTGTTCTTGTGAATGAATCCGTGTTACGCCTCGTGTCTAGGTGTCCCCCGGAAGCCTCATGCAGTCATCTGTGGGGCCTTTTAGAGGTGGCTGGATGTGCAGTGTGTATGCTGGTGTTGCTTCCGGGTGCAGCGCTAGGGTTCAGGGTGCGTAATTACTAAGTCAGACCGCTGATTGGTTTGGCGCCGCCCCGTTCCAGTACCCTGGGTGCAATGTGAGGGACAGAAAGAGGCCTGTCTTCTCCCTCCCTTGCTGGCTGTTGCTCTCCTCTGAGTGCAGTGAACTGTTGTTCCCTTCTGCAATGCCCCTCTGCCGTGAGTCACCCCTGCCTTGGAGCCAGCCAGCTATGCCCCAAAACCTCTATGCACTGTAAGCCAAATAAACTTTTCCTCTTTTAACTCTGGGTGTCGGGTCTTCTGTCTCTTAGGAGAGTAACTCAGACAACGTGTACATGAGATGTTTTGTTTTCTGCTTATTTTTATGGAACTTTGTGTCATGCATGTTTTTCTATCATTAAATAGTCTCAGTAAACAGGTTTGTCAAAGATTGCTGCAGTTCCGTTCAGGCTATGGTATGCCACAATTGATTTAGCTGTTCTGTTGTTAGTGAAGGTTTACTTTGTTTTCATTCCTTTTTAAAACATAAATAATTCTGAGTTTAGCATTTAAATGCATGAGTTTGTTTGTATTGCCTATTACTTCTTTTTTCTTTCTTTCTTTCTTTCTTTTTTTTTGTGGAACAGGGGATTGAACTCAGGACTCGGTGCTTGCCAGGCAAGCGGTTATTCTACTGAGCCATCCCCCCAACCCCCCTATTATTTCTTTAGGATACATTTTACCAGTGGATTTAACATGGACATGATATGGTGAACATGGACCTTTTCTCGGTCATCCCCAGCCCTTTCTAAATTTATTTAAGATGAGGTCTCAGTCCATGTAGTTGGGGTGAAGCTGCATGCCATGTTCTTTTTCCAAAGTGGATGCAGTTGTATTTATTTCTTATAGTGTTTGGTTCGTGACCATTTGTTATGCTTCTTTGGTTTACACACTTAAATTTAGAGTTTAAAATGTGAAATTTCTATTATTACTGATCTATTATATATATATATATATTTTTTTGACTTATTTATTTGGTACAGGGTCTCTGGAACTGGCACAGTGTGCCCTGGTTCCAAGACTGGCATGGCATGCGGTACCGGGTATCGAACCCTGGTCTTTGTGCTTGCTAAGCAGGCACTTAGATCACTGAGCTATCGCCCCAGTGGTCCTCCTGCCTCAGCCTCCTGAGTGCTGGGATTGCAGGTGTATGCCACCATACCCAGCTGATTTATATCTTTTATGTTGTAGACTTCACTGTTTTTGTAAACTTTCCCTTTTTTGAAAGTAACATGTATAAGGTATGTATTGTGTTTTAATCTTCCCTATTTTTGTAATCTTCATTTATACCTTGTAACATTCTGTAAGAGATTTTAAAAATCAACACTCATTTTTTTTTTTTCTATTTTAGGGAAGGGCCTACATGGTGTTCAGGGTCTTACTACTAAATTGGGCTCATAGTGATCCGCCTGTTTACAGCCTCCCAAGAGCTGGGATTACAGGAGTGTGCCACTACCCCCAGTCTCAATTGCCATCTCAGTGCACCCTGGCAGCGGGAGTGGGGCCAGCACAGCAGGCCTGGGAATCGAACCCTGGGCCCCTGCGCCTGCTTGTGGGCGCTTTAATCTGAAAACACTCATTTTTAAATGCGTGCTTTATAACTTTTCCATTTCCTTCTTTTTCCCCTCTTCTTTTTTGTATTATAAAGTATTTAATTCTGTGCTACTTTAATTCTACCGCATTGTGTAATATAAGTCAAGGGTTGACTTGATTGTGAAAATAAGTAACTTACAGTTTCAGAAATATTTTTGGAATAATGCTTTTCCACTATTGATTTAAAATGCTGTATGGTACACTAAAATTTCATAAAAATAAGGCTTCTTTTCCTCTGCTTTTTCCTGTTCTGCTTCGCAGGAAAGCAGCATCATGTGGTGGTTCTGTGTGTGGCCTCCGGTGTTGGCCTTCAGTGCCATAAGCCTGGAGAACCTGCCATACAAGGCCCTGCATGCATCCTCTCTGGACATGAGGATAGTGCGGCGAATGGAGGAGCTAATTCCAGAAAGGAGTGATTATTCCTGCCAGCAAATCTGGACCAATTCTGGTTTTGCTCCTATTGGCCCAGAGTCCTGTCTAGTTTAACATTTGTTGCTGATTTTTCACTTTATATGAAAATATTACTACAAGCAGACTTTTACTTTGTGCTGATTCTGCTTCTGCGTGGCTCCCTTGTCCTGTGTGTGTGGACCAGCAGTTCTCCCTGCTCCCCTGACCCTTTGGGGTGCACTGTCCTGAACCCCATCTGTCCTTCTGGGCTTAGCGTAGGTGGCCAAGGATCGTGTGGGAATCGGGCCGAGCAGTCCTGCAGGAAGCATGTGGAATGTTCCTGTAGTGGTTGGCTTCAGGGCTGTCTCATTTTTGGGCGCTGTCAACTTACAAATACTTTTATTTTGTTTGCTCAAATTTTTGAAAAATACATTTTTGGATTAAACCCTTTTGGCACTGGTTAACTTTAGGAAAATCAGAACTGCTTAATGAAATATACACGGTATATTTTCAGACGGCTCACTATGGACATGGAGTTCAGTAACATACATTTGATAATTACTGTCTACTGTGGGGTTACAGTGAAATCATTGAGCATACAAGTATGAGACTCATTTGCTTGGAGGTACACATCCTTTTGAAAGTGATCTTTCAAAAGAAGATCTTGCCTGTATATGTTAACACAAAGTGCGTTTGTCCTTTAGTCTGGGGAGCATGACTTTTTTCTGGAGACTTTTTTTTTCTTTATTGAGAGGCTCAAGAGTTGGGTACATGAAATAAAACCAGTTTCTGGGAAAAAAAAATCAACCCCCCCAATGATGTCTGTGCCTTATCAGAATTATAAAGAGAATCTACTTCGATATAAAGTGACTTACTCAGTTTGCAGCTTGTGGGTCTCAGGGTTGAGGTCCATGGGACATACTAGAAGGTCTTGAACCTTGAGATAAATTCCACCAGCATGTGCAGCAGTGAAGAAGGACCTTTTTTTTTCCTTCCAGAACCGAGAATTGAACTCAGGCCCTTGCGCTTGCTAGAGAAGCGCTTATACTACTGAACCACCTCCCAGGCCCTTGGAAAAGAACATTTCATTTAGATCAAATGATTACTTTTCTAAAATAATCTTGCTCACATTACACTCCCTGATTTCTCAAGCACATCCAATAAAGAAATTGATGATTTGTCATGGTTAAACTGCTTTCAGAAGTTTTATGTAGGTAGTACATGATGTCAATTTCTTGTTGATATCATTGGCCACTTCAGTAATAGTTTAATTATTTCTGTTCAATTCATGGAATAAAATTAGCTCATTTATGCTGACTATTGGAATTCTTTGAGCTTTTGCATGAAATTCTTGCATGTTACCTAGAATAATTCAAAGAATAAGAATTTGTAATGGCTTAAGTGCCTGCCTGTCAAGCCTAAGGTCCTGAGTTGGATCCCTGGCACCACAAAAAAAAAAAAGAAAAAAAAGAAAAAAGAAAAAGAAAAAATTGTATTATGTTCTAATGGGCTTTCTGAATACAGCATTGAAGGGTTGCAGCTCTTGGAATTTTATTCTGTTGAAAATAAAATATATAACACTTTTTGATGATTATAAATTCCTTTATAGATCTAACAACAAAGATAAGTTTGGTGGTGAAAAATAAATTTGAAATTTTTTCATATATATATTATGTATTATATATTATATATTATATATATCTATATATATCAGGATCTCACCACGCAGATCAGACTCATAGTGATTCTCCTGTTTTCAGCCTCCCAAGCACTGGGATTACAGGCACACACGCCACCATACCCAGGCTCAATCACCGTGTCAGGGCACCCTGGGGTGGGGCCGGCATGGAACAATGGGAATTGAACCCTGGTTCCTGTGTCTGCCTAAGCAGGCACTTTAAGCCACTGAGCTATGTGGCCGGCCCTGCAAATATATTGTTGAAAGCCTATTTTTAGTAGATTAGGAAACCTGTGAAGACACATGATCTTAGATATGATTATGGTGACCATATATTTCACATGAATACAAGCTGTAGCTAATTACCAATATTACAGATATTTTATCTGTTAATAGAAAACTGAACTCCATATTTTTGGTGGTGTTGCTGGTTGAACCTAGAGCCTTTGCACTAAGCTGCATTCCCAGCCCGCTTCCACTTTTTGATGACAGGGTCTCATTAAATTGCTGAATTGTTCAGATTGGGCTCAAATTTGCTATTTTTCTGCCTAGAAAAATAGAGTGGTGGGATTATAGCTGTGTGCCAGCATACCTGGCAAACTATAAATTTCAATGTATAAATTAATGTTAAATACCCCAAAATGTTGACTATCAATTAGATTATAGTAATGTTGGCGACTTAAAGGAACTCCTATAAATCAGAGAATGTGAATGATAGAATTAGTTTTCTAAATAAATTATCCAGATTTTGATTGTATTTTATCCAAAATCGGTTGCAAATTTAGTAACTAAAAGAATAGAGAGCATGCAGACATGCACAACTTCTTTTGAGACTGTAAAAAGATTATAACTGTTAGAAAACTGTTGGAAAAAAGATTACAGACAGCATGATGTCATAATTTTTTTTTTTTTTTTGCAAAGGGAAGGGAAAACCTGGACAAGTTTAAATAATGAAAGCTCAAGAATGAACAAGTTATATTTCTGAAATTGTGCAACTCTACTTGGGAAGTGTCCTTTAGTGGGGAGGGGATTTTTAAGGAGCTCTTACTCTAAATCAAATAATGTGAGTTCTGTTTAGAAGTGAAATTAATAATGCCTGCCATCTTGTGGCATTTAAATTTGGTCAGACATTATAAAAAGCTATAAAGCAGGTTAATTTATTTAACAAATTTTGTAAAAGATCTTTCCAAGAAAGGTACTCTGAGTTAAAAAGATGTTCTGCAGGCTAGGAGATAGCTTGGCAGTCGGTCTAAGCACCTCCCTGGCAAGTGGAGGACCTGGATTGGATCCCTAGTACTGCATGTAATGCTGGCCCCAGAACCCTGTATGTACCATACCAACCCCTGTAATCCCAGCTCTGGGGAGGCTGAGAGAGAAGGATCCCTATGAGTGTGAGCCATGAAGTGAGACCCTGTGCCAAATAAGTGAAATAAAATAAAAAATAAAATATTAGGCTCAGATATTTATATATTTCATTATAAAATAGTAAAATTGAAATCTTTAATGCAGTACTTGTGCAAAGACTTTTCTCAATGTTGTGGGCCAGATATGTTGACATTTGAAAGTATCAGAAATTCATATTTATTAATAATAAAATACAGGGGCCGGAGAGATGGCTCAGTGGAATAAGTGCATCCTTGGCAAGCACAAGGGTCTGAGTTCAATCCCCGGTTCTGTCAAAAAAAAAAAAAAAATACAACTTTCAAGAGATGACAGGAAGTATTATGAAAATAATAAAAATAATGTGACTCATATGACTCCTGAAACTTGCTCATAGTGTCATAAAGGGACAGTTCCAGCCAAGAAACTGATTTAAATATAGGAGTAGATGCAAGATTATTTTTGCTATGTTATTGTTAATGATAAAATGACTAACTTTAAAAGAATCTAAATTTGGATGATAATTATTTGGTGACTCAAAATGTGAGGCTCCTGCTACATAGGAGGTGTTCTGTTATTTGCTATTATTTTAATGAGCATTGGCATTTTTTAGGGCTTTATTTATTTATTTATGAGTTTGGTGCAAGGTCTCACTACGCAGGTCAGACTTGTAGTGATCCTCCTGTTTTCAGCCTCCCCAATGCTGGGATTACAGGCGTGCTCCATCACGCAAGATCTTGCTGGCTGGCTCAGCGTGCCTGAGGCCACCGGGGATCAAACCCTCGTCCTTGCGCTTCCTAAGTAGGTGCATAATCCACTGAGTTATCTTGCCAGCGCCATCACCATTATTTATATATTTTCTTTGATTTGATTGCTTGGTGGTTTGCCAATTCAAGATTGTTTTCATTGTTGTGGTTTACGTTTAAAATCACATATTTCATGAACATTATTACACTTGCTTTGTACAGTGGACCCTACTAATGTAATTCATTTCGCAAAGGCTGGTTGTGACTCAAATTGGTTGTAGGTCAAGACTATTTCCAGTAAGAAATAAGAAATACCCTTGATTCATTCTAAATCCACCCAAAACACCCCTTTTTATTTTTATTTTTTAAAATTTCTTTTAATACCCCTTAACTAACTTTTAAGTAATAAAAAAGAGTTGTTTAATGTATATAATTTACCAGAAACACTAATAACTTTTCTAGTGTATTTACCAAGATGACATCAAATGTGCCTGGTTACCCAGAACATCAGTTTCACACTGTGGGCACCATTCAAGTTGACATCTCAGCTTGCAAGGAAGGAGGATAACGGGAAGGTGTCACTGTGTGGGAGTGGCATCCTCTCCAGTGGAATGTGACTCCCTGCTGTCCTCTCTCTCCTGGGGGGTCTGCGGCCCCCTAGGCCCTGCCTCCAGCTCACAGGGCCTCAGTCTTTTCACAACTAAAAGCTGCCCTGAGATCATCTGTTTTGTGTTTTCTTCACCACTGTTCTTTTTGATTGTGGTTGCTTTCTTTACCTTCACTTTCTTCCTTAACTACCATTCTAGCATCTGGGGCCATCGTGAGAGCAGTAATTGTAGCAGTGGACACTTGCTGCTTCATGTAAGGGGACCCTTGCTGTCTTTATGTAGAGCACTGACTGAAATCTCATCCACAGGCAGGCGCATCTGGACTCAGACTGTCGCTTACGTTCTATGTATGTGTCTCTGGCATCGCGAGTCTTTGTTCACCGTCACACATGTAGGCAGATTTGGCCATTACCTTACATTAAACCTGAAATTCAGGCTGTGACCCAAATTGTCTGTTTGTGAGACTGATCATAACTTTAGGATTAAATGTATTGTTTTTAAAATTTTTTTTGAACTAGATTTTGAGGTTGTTGTTTTTTTTTTTTTTT